>OY992881.1:57464625-57509625 GCA_963921405.1 Cepaea hortensis
CAACACTCCACTAGTCAGCAGTCCTGGACGCTTTCTTCGAATTGCATCATGAAGCATCGATAGGACTTTACAGTACGATTCAGAATTCACTTTGTCACCTTTCTTCTTGAAATTGGTTAAAAGCAGTCCTTGACAATCCCAGAACACTGTAAGCATAACCTTCCCTGCTGATGGCGTAACCTTAAATTTTTGGACACAAGGTGAAGAAGGATGTTTCTATTGCATTGAAGCACGCATTGATTCGGGCTGGTAGTGATGCACCCATGATTCATCCCCAGTACAAATCCTGTTCAGCATGTCTTCTCCTTCATCTACGTATCGACAGAGATGATGCAAGAACAGGCCAAATCGGTCCATTTTGTGTTCCTCCTTCAATTGTCTGGGTACCCACCTTGAGCACACTTTCTTGAATTTCGATCGAAATCGATCACGCATTATGCTGTATGCTGAACCATGTGAGCACCCTATTACAGATGCTACAGAGTCTATCGTTACCCGCCTGTCGCCTCAAATCATCTCCTCCACCCGCTGCACGGATACTTCTGTTGCAATCTCAACAGGACGACCAGATCGGATTTCAACAACAATTTTAGAGCTTACTTGAGAAAATTTTTCTACCCAGCTATGCACCGCTTTACGGGACAAACATTTGTCAGCATAAACAGGAAGCATTTTCTTATGAATGTCCTTTGCAGACAGTTCTTTTGCCCACAACAAAAAACATGCAAAACAATACGTTGCTCTTTGGTTGTATATTCCTTGAGTACAGTCGCCATTTTGTTTATGCGCTGCGCATGCGCATGAGACAACTAGCGCCACCTGACGAACGGAAATATAAAATTCGATGTTTCTGTCACCTAATGACACCTGTGAAAAACACCACCTATTTTACCTGCCATCCCATAGAACTGTGTGACTTACTTATTGACTCGCCCGCGTATTTAGAAACAAGCCGGTCGCTTTTACTTCCCAAGACACCTCCTGGTTCCCGTTGTACTCTTGGTTGACCTGGAAACCCAGATCACATTTGTTTTAAATCTCGACCCCCAGGCTGACTCGAACCCATGAGCCATGCGCGAGTATAGTCACTAGCTTACCGCAGCTCCCAGACTTGACTTAGTATCGATTTAAAGCAGTGTTTCTCAACCTTTTTTGGCCCGTGTCCCCCTTCACCATATTTTCAGAACGTCATTCCCCCCCCCCTTTCCAATCAAAAATTTGGCCCGTGGCCCCCCGCCCCCCCCCCCACCCCCCTTTCACCGTATTTTCAGAACGCCATTCCCCCTTTCATATTTTCTATCTAAAAATCCCCCCACCCCTACACAGTATACGTAAAAATGTAAGGTAAATTTAATAGCACATACTAAAACAAGTCTAGACATCCACATAAAACATGATTTTTGGGTCTACTGACTTTATAAAATGAATTTTAGAAGGATGAGACGTACTTAACTGTAAAGTATGAAGGGAAAAACAATATCAAGTAATCGGTTCTTGTATTAACGCGATCTTGAAATGGTCTTCATTCCCCCCCCCCCCCCACCCCCCTCTGGAAACCCTAAAATTCTTGGGAATTCCCCACCGGTTGAGAACCACTGATTTAAAGCAACGATGATCACGTGTAAGCAACGCGTAGTGACAGATGACAGGATAGGATTCGAACTGTGCCAGTGAATATCCCACAAAATGCTCCTCGGCGCCTCGTTGTGAAAATTGAAACAGACAGGAGTCTCGAAAAACCAAAAGCCCGCACAGGTATATTATGCATAATGTCGCTGCTAGACCACATCTCTGTTGCTTCCTAGTTCTTCCTAATTTGTTCATTCATATTTCAAGATCAGCTGCCATACAGCAACACAGGTTCTATATAGCACTTCAGCACTCTTTTTCTTACATTCAATTATAGTGACTTATTGCATAAGATATCTTTCATTTTCTGAAATGCAACTTTTGATTGCCCTATTCTGTTCGTAATCTCTGCTGTGCACCTTCTATCTGATGTTATAAATGCCCCTCGGAAATTAAAATTATCCACTTGGTTAAGAATTTTCCCATCTATTTTCATTTCAAATTTTGGTGTCACCGATTTCTTTGATATCACCATTGTTACTGTTTTCTTGATATTCAAGGCTACGTGGGGTAAAACCCGGTGCAATGAAGCCGATCCTCTCGCCGTTAAAATTAAAGTTAATTGCATATCCTTTACAGGACGTAGCATTCAACTCCAGCATTGTTTGGCTGTTCGTGATTCCTGGGCAAGTTTACATTCATTAGGCTGCCATTGCTTTCCGAACGACCGACACCCATACCATTTCATTAAAAAAAAAAAGTACGGCAGTTAGCTGCCAAATCTTCCATAGCTGTGTTTCGAACGCGGTATGCGGGATTACGAACAGCGTTCGAAGTCCCTTCGCCACGGAGCATTTAAACCCCTCTGTACACTTTCTAAAATACGGTGACAGTGACTACATTAACCTCGATTCAACAACTGCCTAGTATCTGAAGAGCTGAGAGCTGCCGGTCATCGTGGCACCGCCTCACCCATCTCCAACCCTGTCCCCTCATCTTGGAACCGCAGTCTAGCGTAACACAGAGTAAACTGCATCACCCTAGAGACTGGTCGTTTTTTTATCCCTCTCACTCTTCCCAGCAATTTCTCTTTCACTCCCGTCCCCTCTCCTTTCCCCCTCAACTACACTTTTGCTCACTATCGGAACGGTCGCGCGTATGGTGGGTTACGAACAATTTACACGCTAGTTCAGTTTGGTGATCCACTGCTTTGTGTGTTCTGCGCCATTACTGAACCAGGCAGGTCCAGATACAATAGCGCATGTGATTATAGTCAGACATTTCTCATTAAATATCCAAACACCGCTGTCATTCTCAAATGTCAGAAATAAATCTGCAGGTATTGATTGTATCCTAGCATTGAAAAGAATTAGAGATTACAGGACGGACTAGACAATAGAAAAATGTTAAGCAATAGGCACAGTGGGATTCTAGTCAACCACCTCGAAATATTGACTCCCTGAAGGAACACGTATACTTGGCTCACGACCAGTTTTTCACATTTATAAAGGTGCAAGTATTAGTCAGATGTTTTCTACTTACATTTCGAATAATAATTTCATCAGACAACAAAAGAGAGAAAATGCTCCTGGGATGTGGTGAGTAAGTGTATCCACATCTTAATTTCAAGGTGACAGGTTGGAGTCCTGGTGTGTCTATATATTTCAATGTCCCTTGTCTAGTGTGCCATCTGATCTCTGCTTCTTTCATTTGCTTTAATGGATGCTCATCATGGCTGTAAATGTATTTCCCTTGTTACGTCATTGAGCTCAATAGTTCATCAACGATCCATATTCCAGTGCCACAACAGACGACAGCATAGCCGATTGGATAAGAGTACTTGCTCCTATACTTCCAGAATGCTGATGTCGCGGTGATTGGTTCAACCCTTACACCGGTCAGTTGGACTAATATGTTAAATTCTCGTCCTTGACTTGGGGATGTAAATTACAAGTACCTCAAAAGTCGGAGAAGTCGCCTGATAGCGAGGGACACTTCTAATAGGAACAGCTAATCCATACGTAAAATACGCAAAACATCAGCCCAATGCTGCTAGAAGTAGTGGCACGTATGCGGACTACACTTGAGTTTAAAATGAAAGAGCGCAACAAAAAGCATTGCCACAATATTCATTCCACTTTCCTGTCTGGGCATTCGGATAGAGTCTGTTGACAAAGAAATATCCAAACCATGTGGAAACATGACCACCCTAGACGTAATCCCAGACAGACAATAAAACATCTAAACTATGTGGAAGAAACATTACGAGCCTAGACGTAATCCCAGACAGATAATGAAATACCTAAACAATGTGGAAGAACAATTACCAGACTAGACCTAAACCCAAATAGACAATGAAATATCTAAACCATGTGGAAGAAACATTAGCAGCCTAGACGTAATCCCAGACAGATAATGAATTACCTAAACAATGTGGAAGAACAATTACCAGACTAGACCTAAACCCAAATAGTCACATGAAATATCTAAACCATGTGGAAGAAACATTAGCAGCCTAGAAGTAATCCCAGACAGGCAATGAAATACCTAAACCATGTGGAAGAAACATTACGAGCTTAGACCTAATCCCAGACAGACAAAGAAATATCTAAACCATAGGGAAGAGACATTACCACCCTAAACGTAATCTGAGACAGACAATAAAATATATAAACCATGTGGAAGAACAATTACCAGCCTAGACCTAATCCCAGACAGACAATAAAATATCTAAACCATGTGGAAGAACAATTACCAGCCTAGATCTAATCTCAGAAAGACAATCAAATAAATAAAACCAAATCATTCCTATTATCAGCCAGTTCGGATGTACCGTGCTGAATTATGACCTGTTTACAGCCTTATACGCCTCTCCGCAGATGTGAAGTTCCAATATCGGTCTTTAACCGCTATTATCTGAGTTTGGAGAGGGGAAGGGGGGTACTACAACATAGACTGGGTGGTGGTGGTGGTCCCTTTGTGCCGAGTGGGCTGGACAGTCCCTACGCAAACATCACGTTGAAATATATAAGTCGTGTTTAGGGCTCGAACGCTTTGAGTGCCAATGCAGTTTACATTTAATGAAACTCTGTCTTCTAGAAGATTGACCAATTGATCAACGAATCCTGTATCCACTTCTTAGTTTTCCTACACCGCAATATATGAACATAAACTCCCAAGTCTAGCTGCCTCCAATTTCTCGCTGATTTATTTTAACCATAAACGCAAAGGAATGACAGAAAAGCAGGCGGCAAACAAATCAAGAGTAAACAAATAACGCACCAACTCCCCACTTTCCAATTACCGACTGATGCGTCTATTAATACACGAGCTTCTCAACTTAAACAAATTTGGAGTCCCATAAAATCAATAGTCCATTTATGTTATCAGGGGGAAAGGTGAGGGGGGGGGGGGGGGGGGTTGTTGGGAAAGATGTAGAAGAGCTCCGTGGTATTCTATACTTCCTTTTTTCCTTCACTCTCCCCTCAATAAATAGTGCATCGGGCCTCCTCGCCTCTCCTCTCTCTCTCTCCATTTTCGCGTTTTAATCTACGCTAATTGGGCTTGAATCGTATCCTGGGTTGACTGTTCTTAAAATCAATCAGTGTGACACAACCGTGTTCAGAAATAGATTTTACGCGAGTTCTACGCGCGTTCAACGATTTTTCTAAAAATGTGAATCCGGATAAAACACTCAGGACAACTTGCAGACTTGTGTGTCGATATTTTTGCTCAGAGCTGAGAGCCAGCGTGAATAGTAGAAACTTGGGTGAGACAGTAAGCACGAGGAGTAGACAGTACACAATGAACGAACGAAAGAAGCAATATCTTAAAAGGCGTTTAGTACGGGGTACAGGGGACCTGGGGAAGCCATATCACCCTCATAACCTTCCGTGGTGGATCGGATGCTTGTTTCATCGGCTCATTGAGATTTTTTTTTTTTTTGAAACGTTTGCTCGCTTTGAACTCAAGCGTAATCCGTACTACATCTAGTGCATTGGACTGATTTGTGTGTGTGTGTGCGTGTGCGTGTGCGTGTGTGTGTGTATTATCTACCCCTATTGTTAGTGACCCTCGCCATTAGGCCAACCCACTCCGACTTCAGAGGTACTTTTAATTTACGCCTCCAAGTCAAGATCGGGAAGTCAACACAAGAAAATGTGAGGCTCCTTGTGCACAAGGCGCCGGTGATGTAACTGAGCACACACGGGAAGCAAAGAAAGGTAATACTGTAGCCTACTATGCATGTAGTAAGAGGCGACTAAGGGTGGTTGGCCTGGGAGACTAGATACCCCATACCGCAGAAACCTTACGCTGCAGAATCCGACCAGTCATGAACACATCAATAACGAAAAGAAAACTACCTAGGTGGCCAAGATGAAAAGAAAGATCTTCTCTTGGAAATAAAAGTTGATAAATAAACACACATGTATTGCTTGGCGCGCATAGAAGTAGCAGAAATAAATAGAGGCTTGAGGACGCACCAGACAACATAACAATTGAACGCCATAGTTGCCGACCAGGATTCGAATCTGTCACCTCCAAATGACGACACGGGGTGTCTAGTTGGTCATGCGTCGATGTACACTTGTCCCTGCAGCGAAGGGCCTCGTCATTTGGAGGTGACAGGTTGGAATCCCGGTTGGTAATTATAACTTTAAATTTGGATGTTGTCTAGTGTATCTTCTAATCCAGTGGTTCTCAACCGGTGGGGAATTCCCCCCCCCCCCCAGGGGAGAATTTTAGGGTTTCCAGAGGGGGGGGGGGATGAAAACCATTTCAAGATCGCGTTAATACAAGAACCGATTACTTGATATTGTTTTTCCCTTCATACTTTACAGTTAAGTACGTCTCATCCTTCTAAAATTCATTTTATAAAGTCAGTAGACCCACAAATCATGTTTTATGTGGATGTCTAGACTTTTTTTTTTTTTTTTTTAGTATGTGCTATTAAATTTACCTTACATTTTTACGTATACTGTATAGGGATGGGGGATTTTTAGATATGAAATATGAAAAGGGGGGGGGGGGGAATGACGTTCTGAAAATACGGTGAAAAGGGGGGGGGGGGGGGACACGGGCCAAAATTTTGATAGGAAGGGGTGAATGATGTTCTGAAAATATGGTGAAGGGGGGCACGGGCCAAAAAAAGGTTGAGAACCACTGTTCTAATCACTACTTATTGCTGCTACTTCTATGAGCGCTAAACAGTACATGTGTTTATTTATAAACTGTCTTAGAGGCCTTAAAGGATTTCTGCAATTGATATCTTGGGAATAAAAACACACGGAGAAGACGAGTAAAGACAGAGATGAACAATGGGGAGGACATGGGAGGAGCTGTTGGAGATATAAAGGGATTGGAGGCATTGGCTTGGTTGAAGATCAATGTTTCATGGGAGATACGTGGCAGAGAAGAAAACAATCTGCACGATGAGCACGTTCACGATACTTCGGCATTTGGAAGTTATAATGAGTGGGTAACAATAATTAATGCCAAGAAATATAATTATCGTTAACGGGAGAGTCAGTGATCATTAACGGGAGAGTCAGTGATCGTTAACGGGAGAGTCAGTGATCGTTAACGGGAGAGTCAGTGATCATTAACGGGAGAGTTGTTCCTGAGGGGACATAGTAGACACAGTGAATAACCATCAATAGACGTCATATATACAATAACTCATTTCAGCGTTTGAAATGACCATTTTTCCACGGACAAATATACAAGCATAGACGTCCATAATTTCTTTTTCTGTCTTTTCTTCTTTATCACCAGCTCCTTCTTCTTCTTCTTTTGTCTTACTGCCTTTGCTCTGAAGCGTCACAGACTGGAGGTACATGTAATTTTCTGTTCTTCTCTTATCTTGTTGCTTGTGCCACATTTGATAACATTAGTATCTCTTTTACTCCACCCAGTACCTCTGAAGTCGGAGTGGGTTCGTCTGATGGCGAGGGACACTGTTAATAAGGAAAGCTAATCCACACTCAAAATTCAGTCCATCACTACTATGAATAGTGTGTATTGACTACGCTTGAGTTCAAAGCGAGCGAACGCCCAAAAAAAAAAAAAAAACAACTCCACCCAGTTCCAGGGTCGTCCTCTCGTCTTGTATCCCGATGTTTTCATGTAGTACGCTCTATCCTTTTTTTGGTCGTGTTCATTCTAGTAAATGTCCGAACCATTTAAGTCTTTCGTGTTCCATGGGAAAATGGACAAGAAAGGAAATACTGAACAACTCAATATAAAAAGGAATAATGACGCTGCTAGGAAACACAAATGAGAAAAACAGAAAACTTTGGTCAAATCACTCGACGTAAAAATATACAGACAATCATACTGGAATGAGAATTTCTGGCACAACAGAGAAAGAGAGCCTCACTGATATAAATAGACAAGACACACAACGTTAAGAGATGGTCAGGATATAGCATACAGTCTAGGAGAATGCATAACAAAGTCTCAGGACGGACAGTGTTGCAAACTGGCAACCGTGAATAGAGAAGCCACCGAACAATGATGATGGTGTTTGGTTGTAGCACTAACGGTTTTGCTTATTTTGAATAATTGCTTATATATAAGTCATGAAACAGTAGGTTACAGGGAGACTCAGTAACGTACTGGTAAGACACTCACCAGCCGAGCAGGAGATTAGGGGTTCGATCCGCAGGTGGGCGAATTTGAATGTTTCATAACTGACCTGGTCGACTCAGCCGAACGCTGATGGTCTATACGAATATGGAACTAGCATCATATGGGCACTAGATTTTACATTGTTCTTAACTTCTTGTGACATGTCTACATAGTCTGGATTGTATACTGGACTGTATACTTCCTGTCTGAAGGGAATGCAATACCTTTACATTGCCCTTAACTTCTTGTGACATGTCTCCAGAATCTGGATTGTTTACTTCCTGTCTGAAGGAAATGCAATACCTTTACATTGTCCTTAACTTCTTGTGACATGTCTCCAGAATCTGGATTGTTTACTTCCTGTCTGAAGGGAATGCAATACCTTTACATTGTCCTTAACTTCTTATGACATGTCTCCAGAATCTGGATTGTTTACTTCCTGTCTGAAGGGAATGCAATACCTTTACATTGTCCTTAACTTCTTGTGACATGTCTCCAGAATCTGGATTGTTTACTTCCTGTCTGAAGGGAATGCAATACCTTTACATTGTCCTTAACTTCTTGTGACATGTCTCCAGAATCTGGATTGTTTACTTCCTGTCTGAAGGGAATGCAATACCTTTACATTGTCCTTAACTTCTTGTGACATGTCTCCAGAATCTGGATTGTTTACTTCCTGTCTGAAGGGAATGCAATACCTTTACATTGTCCTTAACTTCTTGTGACATGTCTCCAGAATCTGGATTGTATACTTCCCGTCTGAAGAGAACTTATTACCGTCAAATGTCATCGATGCTCTTTTTATCTGCCCAGTTTGTTCCCATAATTCTGTTAAAGAAGCACATCTCTGCAGCTCATCAACTGCTCACTAATTCATTAAGTGTTCATTGCTCACTTCCATTATACAGAACTGGATCTACGAGGCGAAGTTGGTAAGTATGTCACAATTCCGTGTGCAAAATTATATACGAGATGCCAAAGTTAAAACCATTTATTATTGTACTTCTTTCTCCTATCTATTTTTTTGTCTAGAAATAATATCAGCGAATATGTTCACATTTATCTCATCGTTATACCAATCCCTCAGTATTTGTACCATGGAAGTCTACTTATATTTCTTTAGCAGGCTCAAGTTCTTCGTCATCATCAAATCGCTTACCGTCAGGGTGATGAATTTTTAGAGGTTCAAAGTGGAAATCGCTCGGGGCTGTCAGGTGGTTGTTCAAGAAGATTCAAACCTTGTTGTATATATATTTTAACAACCTATTATCTCGCCTTAATTAACAACGTTGTTTTGGCTATTGGTTAATCCACCGTAAACTGATTAGAGAAATCAGACGTAGACAGTAAATATTTTTTGGACACGTTATGAGAAGAAATAAACTAGAGAACTTGGTAACAACTGATAAGATTGAGGGGGAAAGAACACGGGGAGGGCAGAGAAATAAATATATGGATGGCTTGTCTATATGGCATGGTGAACACAGGGCTGATTGCTCCGTGGCTCTGGTGATCATGATAGATGGCGAAACATGACCGCCCACGCTTATCGGCATAACACATCATGATGAATCTACGCTCTGTATGTAAACCTGAAATTTAAAGCACATTTAAAATGACTTTACGTAAAAATATGATACATCTGACAAAAGAATCACAGAAACTTCGAGTACAGAAAGTTTGCACACTTTTAATGACACCGTTGCATACAATGTTATTGTCAACATATAATACACATCGAACAATGACTGGCATCTGACGACTAAAGTCATGTTTAACCCCATGCTAGAGAAAACTATGCAACACACGGTTAACAATGACAAAAGTCCAGACATGGGATTTTTTCTATATATGCTAGGCCGAATACCAAACAGCTCACAATTCGTTCATTGGTTACTTCATATATTAAACATAATTCTTCACTATTTCTTAGTTCTTATTTAATAACATCGCGAACTCTAATTATTAAAGTAATAACTGTCTGGAAATAAAGTCGTTAGAGTAATACCTAGGACATAAATATTTAAAGTACCCATTTCAACAATTTGAGTAAAAGTTAAAGCTGTCTGGAACTGAAGTTGCTAAAGCTATAATTGTCTTGGATTGAAGGAATAATTAAAGACACAACTATTTGAGACTTGAATAATTAAAGTAATAACTAGGATATACAATATAAAGTAACAATTACAACAAGGCGAGTTAAAATAATAACTGCAGGGGGTATAAATCATTATATTAATAACTGTCTGATACTGAAATCGTTATAGTAATAACTATCATAGAACCATTTACAGTAACAATCACATGGTAAGTTTTTAAACAATAACTGTCTGAAGCTGAAATCGCTACATAATAATTACCTCAGACTGAAGTCGCTAAAGCAATGAATATCTTGTATTGAAAGAATAATTAAACACTCAACTGTTTGATACTGAAGTAATTAAAGAAATAACAAGGACGAAAACACTTACAGTATTGCAACGTGAGTGAAAGTAACGCCTGTCTGGGACTATTGTGGTTGAAGTATGTTTAGTAATAACTAGTACAGAAGTACTTAAAGTAACAATTACAACAAGCTTAAATAAAGTAATAACTGTCTCTAAATGAAGTCGTTATAGTAATAACTACGATAGAAACATTCAACGTAACATTTACAACAAGCTGAGATAAAGTAAAGCTGTCTATAAATGAAATCGTTATAGTAATAACTATGATAGAAACATTTAAAGTAACAATTACAACAAGGTGAGATAAAGTAATAACTATCTGGACCGAAATCGTTACAATAAAAACTGTCTGGGGCTGAAGGGGTATACACTTCTGGTCTTCTTTGTACACTTCTCTATACACTTCTATGATTTTTGTCATATCGGGAAGAACTCATTAACGTATAGTGAGTTGTTTGGCGTAATATAAACTGGAAATTATTTACAAAACGAAACAACATGAATTTTAAAAAAAAACAAAAAAAAAAAAACACGTGAACACAGAATCACATGTGTTCTCAATCGTTATTCATAAAGCGAATCCTAAAAATCACCAAGAAACAAACTTATTATTATTACATCAAAATCATTAATACTGAATAGCAACTTATATGTCAAAGCATTATGGCGGTACATATTCATAAACATATGTGATCACATATTTCTCAATATAATATTTCTTAACAGATAAATCAATATCTTATTTCTGTTGAGACAGGAGTAATTGAGAACAAACATTATTTGGAAACATAAGCAGCTGTAAAAATAGATTACACGAAAAATAACTGCCAATACTGGCATTGAGAAAAGGGCATTGACTTGTGGTATAACATTACATATGTTCATACACGACAAATCAAAGAAGTTTTATATAATACCAAAGACCATGTACGCAGAAATGCACTTAGATAAACACTTCGTTTCGATTTGTACGTCGTTCAACGACCAAACACAAATAATAATGTTATGACACGACAAACTGACCAATTTCTGCCAACACACAATCAGTGACCAAATACTGTAATCCCTTCAGTAATAATAAAGAACGTAAAGAGACTAAATCCTGACAGCAGAAGATCATGGACCAAACACTCCATTCCTCTTTAAAAATAAGTTTAGTTTAGTCGGTGGATCAACATCACGGCACGTGGGTGCAACCCATAAGTGCTCCGTTCTCCTCCTAACTCAAACCTGAGTCTGGAGAAACTCAGCTCAGTGCATAAACTCCGTAGCACCGGCGAGGATCCTAAAATTCTTTGGGTAGATTTTTAACTCAACATTTTGCCCGGGCAGCGCCGTTAGGCTACTCTTTTTCGACTTCCAACTGCCAAGGGATTTTTTACGTGCGCAACAATACACACGGGTGTCTGATCTCACTACCCAGAGACCAGGGAAAATTTTATTACTAGAAGTCAATGTGAAAAAATCCCGGTCCTCACCGAGGCTTGAACCCGGGATCTCCATTTCTCGAGGCGGAAACCATACCTCGAGACCACGCAGCCCCCGTCTTTAATAATAATAATAATAATAATAATAAACACTAACGTAATAATAATTCTGTAATTAAATGTTTCTATCGTAGTTATTACTATAACGATTTCATTTTGAGACAGTTTTACTTTATCTCGATAACTCTTTAATAATAAATACTACATGTTGTCAATTTCTGACTGCAGATGATCATGGGCCAAACACTCCATTTCTATCTAGTACTACTAACTACAAATGATCAATATCTGATTGCAGAATATCATGGTCCAAACACTCAATTTCCCTTTAGTACATACACAGGTGACCCATTTTCGAAAGCAAAAGGTCATGGACTAAACACGCCATTCCCTTTAGTACTGCAGGCCACAACTGACCAGTTCCTGACATCAGAAGATCATAATTCAATTCCGTTAAGGACATATACAAGTGACCAATTCTTGGGAATAGAAGATCATGGACCAAACACTCCATTTTATTTAGTACACAAACAAATAACCAATTCTTAATAGCAAAAGCCCACTGCCCAGTGACATTACTAATGTACGTAAACAGGCCAATGACCAATTCCTATTAGCAGAATTTTAGTGACCAAACACTGCAAACACTTCTCTTCGTACTTAGACAAGTGACCATTTTTATTTATTTTTTTAGCAGAATTTCAGTGATCAAAAACTGCATTCTCTTACATATACAGACAGGTGACCAATTCTTGGTAGCAGAACTTATGTGACTAAAACTTATTTTCTCTCCTAAACAGACAAGTGACCAATTCATCGAAATTAGAAGATCAGTGACCACATTCTGTACTACACAGACCTACGAGCAAACAATGTATTCGTGTTAATGCATCGAACAGTTGTTTCTTTAACTTCATCTCTACATTTCTTCACCAGATTATCAATGGCTGGCGTTTCTTTTCGGACTCCTTCTGACAGTTTCTATTAAATATTGAGCACAACCCACTACTGGCAACGCCGATCGCATTCTGGTATGAACCTAAGGCTTATCCACGCGTGATCCGGGACTGTTTCCGGATCCGGTCAGGGATATGCACTACTGACGAGCTCAAATGAGGGCGAAACTCGAGTATAGTGCTTCCATATTGACGTGGATAGGCCTTAGGTTCATACCAGAATGCGATCGGCGTTGCCAGTAGTGGGTTGTGCTCAATATTTAAATTTCAAATCCCGAAACAACCACATAATCAATTGATTATTGCTCACTGGATTTAGGAGGCCTGGTGTTCCTTGCCAGTGAGAAGTCCTGATCGTTCGGGTCCCATCGATTGACGGACGTCGGTCGCGGCGATTGGGCAATCTTGAGCATAGCCTACGATGGGTAGCGTTGTGATGTTCTGTTGTGATAATTTGGTGTGTCCAGTGTGTGCCGCGTGGTTACACACCCGATTCACACGCGTGATCCGGGACTGTTTCCGGATACGGTCAGGGATATGCACTACTGACGAGCTCAAATGAGGGCGAAACTCGAGTATAGTGCTTCCATATTGACGTGGATAGGCCTTAGGTTCATACCAGAATGCGATCGGTGTTGCCAGTAGTGGGTTGTGCTCAATATTTAAATTTCAAATCCCGAAACAACCACATAATCAGTTTCTATTAATACTGTCGATATTCCTTCTGTAGTCCCAGCCATGACAGTTTTTTCAATGCTGTCGAGATCCCTTCTGTAGTCCAAGCATGACAGTTCTATTGATGCTGTCAAGCCCCTTTCCGTCTTTGCTTACAGTGACAGTTCTATTGGTGCTGTCAAGATCCCTTCTGTGGTTGCATGCACTGGTAGCTGTACTACTGTTGTCCATCTCCATTTGGGCAATGCACTTCCAGCGCACCTATAAGATGGTCATATCGACTCGGTTACTTCTAACTAATTCTTTGCAGCAAACTCTATGTTTCCATTTCCCAAGGCAATTCACTTTCTTGTGTATGATATATTCAGCAATTACACAGCCGGAAAACACAAACAGTAGCAGCAGAAATAGTCTTCAATACACTGCGGGAATGACTTGTACAGAGTGTATTTTTAATGACTGTGGAGTGTTTGAAAATATCGCCGGTCCAAGTTTTGTATTCACCCTCTGTAAAGTTCATGCAACATAATAGGTAAATACAAAACTTGGACTGGCAATATTTTCAAACACTGCACAGTCATTAAAGATACATTCTATATTTTTCATAACATAATTAACTGATTCAGTGCCAACGGATAATATAGCGTCAAATGTAACCTCCCTTTTGGACAGAATGGGTCATGTTATGTGTTTCGTTTCGATATGTGCCGCAATTGTGATTGCTCAGTGAATTAAAATTTACATTATAATACTTGTTCATATGGTTGTTTGGTCGAAACCTACCTTTTTTGTTTGGCACTGAATTAATTAATAATGTAATATTTAATAATGTAATAATTAATATTGAAATAATTAACAATGCTATAATTAATAATATAATTTTACAAACAGTGCTAAGGCGTCATGAATTTAGCCATTAGGATGCCCCTAACTGGCAAACATGTAAATTAAACATAATTTAGTCTTGAGTTAACAATTGAAAAATAAAGAAATCTTGCGTAAAAGCTTAATCAAAAATAAGACCACAATTCTGGCATCTTGTTTGCAAATACTCGAAGAGGTGGGATGATGTACAATGATGACAGTGTGACATAAATAAATGTAAATAACTATATTCAACTGATGATTTTGCATATTCGATGGTTTTAGTATGCAAGGTTGCAGGTGTAGTAATGTAATATTATAATCTATATATTTACATTTTACTTAGAGGAATAACATCAGCGAACAGGTCATCGGAAAAATTAATTCTGTCACTCTGTTTGCATAGCTGTATTGCTGCCTATTTGACCTAAACAGCAATTTAGCTGCCATGGTAACTGATAAAGTTCATATACAATGCTTACTCCATGTGTTGTTGTTGTGTTATAACTGAGATGCATAGATTCTAGCTGCGATTTTAAGTGGCACAGCTTTTAAGCGGTGGTTTTGAATAAAACTGTAGTTTAGCTGCCATACTAAGTGCACGTGTATTGTTGCGTGTACATTCTTGCTGGGACGTTCTGATGTTAGGCTGTGCTGATGTTTGGCTGTGGTGATGTTTGGTTATGGTGATGTTTGGTTGTAGTGATGTTTGGTTGTGGTGATGTTTGGTTGTGGTGATGTTTGGCTGTGTGATGTCTGGATGTGGTGATGTTTGCTTATGATGATGTTTGGTTGTGGTGATGTATGGCTGTTGTGATGTTTGGTTGTGGTGATGTTTAGTTATGGTGATGTTTAGTTATGGTGATGTTTGGCTGTGATGATGTTTAGCTGTAGTGATGCTTGCTAACATTGATGTTTGTTGTGATGATGTTTGGTTGCGGTGATGTTTGGTAGTGGTGATGCTTGCTTATTATGATGTTTGGTTGTGCTGATATTTGGCTGTGGTAATTTTCGGCTGTGGTGATGTTTGCTTATGATGAGGTTTGGTTGTGGTGATGTTTGGTTGTGGTGATGTATGGCTGTTGTGATGTTTGGTTGTGGTGATGTTTAGTTATGGTGATGTTTAGTTATGGTGATGTTTGGCTGTGATGATGTTTAGCTGTAGTGATGCTTGCTAACATTGATGTTTGTTGTGATGATGTTTGGTTGCGGTGATGTTTGGTAGTGGTGATGCTTGCTTATTATGATGTTTGGTTGTGCTGATATTTGGCTGTGGTAATGTTTGGCTATGGTGATGTTTGGTTGTCGTGATATTTAGTTGTGGTGAATTTTGGCGGTGGTGATGTTTGCTTATGATGAGGTTTGGTTGTGGTGATGTTTGGTTGTGTTGATGTTTGGTTGTGGTGATGTTTGGTTATGGTGATGTTTGGTTGTGGTGATATTTGGTTGTGAAGTTTGGTTGTGGTGATGTTTGGTATTGGTGATGTTTGGCTGTGGTGATGTTTAGCTGTAGTGATGCTTGCTTACATTGATGTTTGTTGCGATGATGTTTGGTTGCGGTGATGTTTGGTAGTGGTGATGTTTGCTTATTATGATGTTTGGTTGTTCTGATATTTGGCTGTGGTAATGTTTGGCTATGGTGATGTTTGGTTGTCGTGATATTTAGTTGTGGTGATTTTTGGCGGTGGTGATGTTTGCTTATGATGAGGTTTGGTTGTGTTGATGTTTGGTTGTGTTGATATTTGGTTGTGTTGATGTTTGGTTGTTGTGATGTTTGGTTGTGGTGATATTTGGCTGTGATGTTTGGTTGTGGTGATATTTGGTTGTGATGTTTGGTTGTGGTGATATTTGGTTGTGATGTTTGGTTGTGGTGATGTTTGACTGTAGTGATGTTTGGTTTTGCTATCTGTTTATTAGACGAATCTGCCTTGCTTTGATCTTTGCCCAGCACATCTCATTGTTTTGTAACTGCTGCTCAAAGAAAGCCATGCCAGCCCACTCGATATGTGCTCATGCTAACAAGCACAACTGAGTTGCAATGATTATTTACATGACTGCTCTTCTGAAATTATGATCGATAGTTGCCCATTTGTCATTGCCACTGACATTTTATTTCGCAGTAATGCTGGTAAAGCACGCTGTACAACCTTCCTCCCACGTACGTCTGTCTCCTGACAGCATTTCAGTTTCTGCGAGGGTTTTAGCTGTCCACTTCTTCATAGTATTTGTTTCATGTAGTTTGTTCCTTCCCTGTTACTTTAACCCAAGACTCCTCTATTAAGCATAGTGTGTCACCATTAGAGCCTGGCACATAACCATGCAGATGGAGGTCTTGTCGATGCGTAGCTGTCCGCACCACAGGCATATTTTTGTTGCAATGCTCGATGGATTCATTCTGCAGACGCTTGTTAGCTTGATCAGTCATGTGACCTATACAGCGCCATTTGCCATAACGTCATTGGCACAGTCTGACTGCAATGATCACTGGCATAGAGGTATATCTGCTATTGATTGACACAGCTGTTTGACTGCAATGCCGCTTTCCATTTTTATTTCCACTGCCTTACTCAAATACATAATTGTTTGGCTACCAGACTAACTATACAATCATTTGATTGCTTTTCTCGGTGGCATCGTTCCCTTTCACCCGTGATTGACACAGTATTTTAGCTAGCATCATGTTTGCATAGCTGTTTTAGGGCCTTGCTGTTTTTATAGTGACGTAGTTGCCGTTTTGATTGGCAGAGATGATGAACTGCTATGCCCGTTGTTCTTTTATTTGGTAGTGATAGGCATTGTTGTCTGGTGATATGTTTGATCTATTATTGCGGGGAATGATGCAAATAGTTAAGTTCAACAATTGCCATAGATGACCTATTTGTTCACTTGTGGAGGTGGGTCTAGATCAGTGTTTCCCAACGTGGGGCCCACGCCCCACAGGGGGGCAATTTGACTGTTAAGGGGGGCAATTCGAAAATGGAAGAAATCGGCTGAATATAACAAAACGGGGAGACTTGAGACTGAAGTTAACTAAATTGGAACCTGACATAAGATCTCTTTGCAGCAAGCATCAAGCGCAAGGATCTCACTAAATTTAAATAATAATTTAAATTTGAATTTTAGAAAGGCTTAAGTGGGGCATGGCACAAAAAAGGTTGGGAAACACTGGTCTAGATGTTCAGTCATAATGGTTGGCCCGGATGTAAGAATGGATCTAGTTGTCCGGCTGTGTCGGCAACTGATCTAGTTGTCCGGCTATATAAGTTGACCTTAGTGTAATTGACAACAACTGATCTAGTTGTCTGGCTTAAGTTGACCTTAATGTAATTGACAACAACTGATCTAGTTGTCCGGCTATATAAGTTGACCTTAATGTAATTGACAACAACTGATCTAGTTGTCCGGCTATATAAGTTGACCTTAATGTAATTGACAACAACTGATCTAGTTGTCCGGCTATATAAGTTGACCTTAATGTAACTGACAACAACTGGTCTAGTTGTCCGGCTATATAAGTTGACCTTAATGTAACTGACAACAACTGATCTAATTATTCGGTAATATAAGTTGACCTTAATGTAAGTGACAATAGTTGATTTAGCCAAACGGCTCTATACGTTGACCTTAATTTAAGTGACAATAGTTGATCTAACTATTCGGCTTTATAAGTTGAACTTAATGTAAGTGACGATAGTTGATCTAGTTGTTCAGTTGTGGTGTTTGATTTGTGTTGTTCAATTGTGGTATTTGATGTGTGTTGTTCAGTTGTGGTAGTTGATGTGTGTTGTTCAGTTGTGGTAGTTGATGTGTGTTGTTCAGTTGTGGTAGTTGATGTGTGTTGTTCAGTTGTGGTAGTTGATGTGTGTTGTTCAGTTGTGGTAGTTGATGTGTGTTGTTCAGTTGTGGCAGTTGATGTGTGTTGTTCAGTTGTGGTAGTTGATGTGTGTTGTTCAGTTGTGGTAGTTGATGTGTGTTGTTCAGTTGTGGTAGTTGATGTGTGTTGTTCAGTTGTGGTGTTTGATTTGTGTTGTTCAATTGTGGTAGTTGATGTGTGTTGCTCAGTTGTGGTAGTTGATGTGTGTTGCTCAGTTGTGGTAGTTGATGTGTGTTGTTCAGTTGTGGTAGTTGATGTGTGTTGTTCAGTTGTGGCAGCTGTGTGTTGTTCTGTTGTGGTAGTTGATGTGTGTTGTTCAGTTGTGGTATTTGATGTGTGTTGATCAGTTGTGGTAGTTGATGTGTTTTGTTCAATTGTGGCAGCTGTGTGTTGTTCAGTTGTGGTAGTTGATGTGTTTTGTTCTGTTGTGGCAGCTGTGTGTTGTTCAGGTGTGGTAGTTGATGTGTATTGTTCAATTAAAACATTCTGCCTTGCTGTACAGTTGTGACATCTGGTTTTATTCAATTGTGATGAGTCTATGTGATCATCTGCCACGGTGTCTGCATTAGACAAGTATTGTTCTCCACACCTTGCTTTCACTACCACATTTTGCCACTTTGCTTGCAGTGTTGCCCAGCCACATTTGTTCTCATTGCTCCTTTCTTATTCTCTTGTACTTATTTCTGTATACCTGTACTAAAAATTAGATGCGTGTCTTTACAAGACGTTGCAATTAACCCCAGCATTTACATTTATTGCATGTTTGTGATTTCTTAGGAAATCTACTACCTTCAATAGTTTGCTATTGCTTTCTGAATACCGACAGTCCATAGCACTGAAATAAACACAAAGTGATCTGCTTCTAAATATCTCACGGCTGATTTGGAAACCACAACTCCATATGTCGGGGAACTGTGAAACTGCGTTTCACTAACCACAAAAGCCTCTGAGGTCAGAGTGAGTTCGCCTGAAGGCGATCGACACTGGTAATAGGCAAAGCTAACCAGCAGGCACAAATCAGTCCAGTGCTCTAGAATTAATAACATGTGAATGGACTACGCCTGAGTTTAAAGCGAGCGAACAAAGAGACAAAAAAAGTTATCACAAAGCCACACACAAGGAGGAGGAGGAGGAGGAGGAGGAGAAGAAGAAGAAGAATAGGAGGAGGATGATGAGGAGGATGATGAGGAGGGGGAGGAGGAGGAGGAGGAGGAGGAGAGAAATTGGGGGAAAGAGACGTGGACTTGTCTGTTTAAATGAGGTTTAAATGTAAGAGGATCGACTTCACTGCACCGAGTTTCATCCCGCATGGCTCGGTCTCATTCCGCAGGGCAGTCTGCCGAAAGCGTCGCACAAAGCACGAACTCCAGCGACGACCCCCGGGGTCTCTAGAAAAAACTGCACTTGTGAATCGAATGTTGGAGACCGGTATCGAACTCACAACCATTGAAGCGCTACCCCCATCCCCAAGGATATTTGATCACAATTTGGTTGTGCACGTATCTTGTCATACTCACTATGTCACATAAACTACATGCTATGGAATTTATCAACATGTATCACAGCAATTAGAGAAACGTAATTAGCTATGTATAGAAATAATTATCTTAGAGGAACAATTCATGAAAGTGAAAATAGAAGATCATTCTAGACAACACATATAGCTGTGTACAGAATATAATCAATGCATCAATTAACATATAACAAGCTAGAAAATGTTCATATGTTCTTAGAAAATAATGTCTCCCCATGTACATATTCAATTAAAAAATAACCGTGTCAAAACAACACGAATCATCTATAATATACACTTCTTCTTATTTCACTCTCTTATCTTCAATGACAATGGAATGTCTCGAATGCTGTGATGTCGGTTCCTAGATCAATCAATCAATCAATCAATCAATCTTCAATGAGGTAGGCCCTCAAGCAACTCACGCCAACCCTTTAGCTCTTCCATGCAGCTCCGACCAAGCCCTCCCAATATTATTGAATTCTGTTTCTCCGGTCAAGCCCTCCCAATATTATTGAATTATGTTTCTCCGATCAAGCCCTCCCAATATTATTGAATTCTGTTTCTCCGATCAAGCCCTTCCAATATTATTGAATTCTGTTTCTCCGATCAAGCCCTCCCAATATTATTGAATTCTGTTTCTCCGACCAAGCCCTCCCAATATTATTGAATTCTGTTTCTCCGATCAAGCCCTCCCAATATTATTGAATTCTGTTTCTCCGACCAAACCCTCCCAATATTATTGAATTCTGTTTCTCCGATCAAGCCCTCCAAATATTATTGAATTATGTTTCTCCGATCAAGCCCTCCCAATATTATTGAATTCTGTTTCTCCGACCAAGCCCTCCCAATATTATTGAATTCTGTTTCTCCGATCAAGCCCTCCCAATATTATTGAATTCTGTTTCTCCGACCAAGCCCTCCCAATATTATTGAATTCTGTTTCTCCGATCAAGCCCTTCCAATATTATTGAATTCTGTTTCTCCGATCAAGCCCTCCAAATATTATTGAATTCTGTTTCTCCGACCAAGCCCTCCAAATATTATTGAATTCTGTTTCTCCGATCAAGCCCTTCCAATATTATTGAATTCTGTTTCTACTTCTCTTCTCCGTGTTTTTGAATACTCCTCTATTTATCCTGTCTTGTGGTTCCAAGATAAGGGCCTTTCTAGTTGTATCATTCTCAGGCTGTCTCAATCATGTCTTGTCCCGCGCTAGTGTCTTCCCTTCGCCTCTTCGTTCACTGTATTTAATATACACTTTTTTTTAAAGTTGCATATCCTTTATAGGACGTTGCAGTCAATACCAGCATTTTACTGCCGTTATTAATGTCTTGGCAAGTTTTACGTTCAGTAGTTTGCCATTGCTTTCTGAACGACCGGTTCCCATACCAGCACGTTAAAACCAACGCGACACGGTCTGCTGCCAAATCGGCACTGCTGTGTTTCGAACGCAGGTAAGCGGCGTTACGAATCGCATCTGTAACGCCATCGCCAAGGAGCGTGACTAATACACACTAGGTTACCAAATAGACTTTTGCTGATAAGATGGCGCTGATTTCCTGTCTGGAGGCAAGATGAATAAACTCATTCTTTATACACAGAAAACATGATATAGTCATTGTTAAACCTTTCAGGGAACATTTGAAAAGAATAATATTTTCTTATAACTACAGATAATAGATGTCTTAATAAACCCTGATTTGAAAATAGAAGCATCAACATACAGATTAGTATCCGTACATATATCTTGGCTCTAATTGAAAATACGAAAAAGGTTATGCATAAACAGTACCTTTGTAATGTTAAAATGGAAAAACAAATGAAAATTACTATAAGACCACATTATTTTATAACTTAAAACACAAATATATTAGCAGATTTCATTACCTGTTGATTGGAATCTAGCAACCAGAAGCTATTGTTCCTTACAAGCTATAGCTACAGAAGAATTGTCATTCGTTTTACAATGTGTCGATGGGAAGATTAACCTTCCTTGTAAAATCTTTCACCCTTTGTGCACGCCTTAATGCGCATCGGGCATACGATATTAAAACCATATTCCACGTACCAAATGGCACCCGGTGGGTGGTGTGGTCGGTATCACACTGGTGACCTTTCCTTCCCAAGACATTCTAGATATCCATATTCTTTCTTTCAGGAACGCAGCCAGCTACAGGAAGATTACCTTTCTTTCATAACTCTAGCTGTACAAGAATTCATTACTTCTGGGGTGCAGCTATCTTCCCTTCAGAAATCTAGCCACATTCATTCGTTCAGTAGCATGGCCTTTGCAGATCGTTGCCTCCATAAAAACTTCCGAAATACTTCTCGGTCACAAGCGATATGTCCCACTTCCGATACACCCATCTGGAGATCATCCGCCACATCCTGCACCCATCTTCTCTCTTGCCTTCCTGTTCCTCTCTTCCCTGGCGTATACCCCTCTATTATTGTTCTCTCCAAACTTTTGTGAAGTTTCAAGTTACCAAAATATTTCATTTTTTTCTAATTTTATCGTCATCAAGCTGCATCAGAATTATAATTTTTCCTGGGTTGTAGTGACCGATAGTTTGTCTTCACTTCAGAACATGGGACATTGTGCATTTATAAAACTGACAATATCTTTTGTCTCTCCTGTCCAAGTTTGTTTGTTTGTTTGTTTTTTTTTTTTTGCATATCCCATTTACAGGACATTGCAGTCAACACCAACATTTTTCAGCTGCTTTTGATGTGTTGGCATGATTTGCGTTCAGTTGTTTGCCATTGCCGGTCTCTCTGGCCGAGGGGTTACACCACTTTCTCCGTAATCACGTTTATCACGCAGAGTCTCGTAGCGGGCGAGAACTGGAAGCGGTTCTACCCCCGCTGGTGACTTGCGGAATAACTGAGCCGGCCGCTCAGAAAGCAATGGCAAACTACTGAGCGTAATCTTGCCAAGAAATCAACAGACAGCTGAAAGATGCTGCTGTTGACAGCGATGTCCTGTAAAGGATATGCGAATTTAAAAAAAAAAAAGTTTGCCATTGCTTTCTGAACGACCGGCTCACATACCTTTCCGTAAGAAACCAACGCGACGCGATCCGCTGCTGAATCTCGCGCAGCTGTATTTGGTACGTGGGTTTACGGGACTACGAACAGCGTCCTTAACACCTTCACCAGGGAGACCAATATGTCCAAGCTTACCTCACCTATAGTAGAGAATTCTGTTACTCCCAAAAAATCTGGCTTAAGATCGGGTGTGACCTTGAAGGGGGCGGCCAGATAGGACAGCGAATGGAGTAAAGATTAAATAAACACTTGGAGGTCGGCTAAATGGAAACATCCGGTGTGCTGATGCCGAGGCAACGAGTTCAACCCCTACACCGGTCACTTGGACTAAAATGTTGACTTCTCGTCATGATTTGGGGACGTAAATGACAAGTACCTCTGAAGTCGGAGTAGGTTCTCTCACAAAAAATATAGTTCATTGCACTAGACGTAGTATGAAGTGTATGGGCTACGTCTGAGTTCAAAGCGTTCAAGAGTTTAAAAAAAAACAGCACTTCCTGACAGTAGGAACAGTCAGAGAATGAAGTCATAGATAGGTCAACTGTCTACATCTGGCGTGTACAGAGAGGCAGCATCTGCCAAACAGACAAGCACACAACCACGCCATGAATCATGTCTCATGATATTCCATCATGAATCTAGTTATTTGTGAATTATTGCAGTCAGGAATATCACCTAAGGATAATGTAATCCCAAGGCATACACCGCCCTCGGGATGTGAAGGGTTAGGCCTCACATATTCTAGACCATGACATAATGAGATGGGCTGACCAGGTCCCTTCATTGTCATTTTCCCATGTCTAATGAACTTCTAACAATTATGACAATTGTCTGGCACTCTTCTGTATGAGGTTATCTCGACAAACAACCCCCCCCCCCCCCCCCCCCCCGTCTCCTCCTCACAATCCCGATCCGTGTGATTGGAAAATATATCCTACCACTGTCTTGGCATGCAAGCGAGCGCACTAACAGCTATGCCACCACATCTTTTTGGACTACAGGAAGATGCCACATTAGTGGAATGGCACTACATGAAGATGCCACATTAGTGGAATGGCACTACATGAAGATGCCACATTAGCGGAATGTCACTACATAAAGATGCCACATTAGTGGAATGGCACTACAGGAAGATGCCACATTAGTGGAATGGCACTACAGGAAGATGCCACATTAGCGGAATGTCATTACAGGAATGCCAACACAAAAGTCCTCCACAAAAATACAGTTCATCGTCGATGGAAGCGGCAGTCACTAAAAATCCAGCAGCCACGCATTTCTGCATAAGGCAAAAACCGGTCAATTCTACGACACAGCCAGCCACTATTGCTTCGAACATGCAGTTATCGCTCCAAACAACCTCGGGCAGATGTAAAAGCATTTCACACGAAATTCGCTGACAGTGTCACGCCACGCACTCACTCGGTAGCAGGGCGACGGAACCATACACTTCCAGTCCAACATGAGGAAAATTTGAATGCAAATGGTAGCCACGAGCATAAACACACCAGAGACCTTAACCGTTTCAATGCCTAACCTCCATGTTCATTTTGCATTTTGTGTGATATTCACTGGCACAGGAGCGGAGCATGATGGGGACGACCCGTTGCTGTGAAGTTGGAACCGCGGCTAACTAACTAACTAACTAACTAACATTACAGGAATGTGCCATATTAGCGGAATGTCACAATAGGAAGATGCCATATTAGCGGAATGTCATTACAGGAAGATGCCACATTAGCGGAATATCACTACAAGCAGATTAGTTGTCCTTCAGGAATGTAACTTCATGACGATGCTCCTAGTCACTCACTGTGATAGTAACTCGTGTTGTCCCAAACAACGCGCTATGTCTGATCATGTATAATCTGCGACTTACAACCAACGCTTGGAGTGTCCTTATATCTTTTCAGTTTGATCTGAGCATACTAAATAAATATGGTTAGATATTGTAACATCTCTCTTTCTCTGTATCTTGCCCTTATCCCCAATTAGAGCATAGATCACTAAACAAATCACTCCAAGTCACGTATCTGTTTCTGTCTCTTGCAGCTCCGTCTATGTACTTCCCAGGTGATTAATTTCTGTCTTTTTTATCTGCCACAGGTGGCGTCAGCTCTGTGGGCCATAAAGGACTTAGTAATTATTCTCGGTTTTTTTTTTTTTAACGTGTACCTTACCCAGCGCCAATGTCTTTCCCTCACCTCTTGATCAACCAGCATTTGTTTAGTTCGCTATATAACCTCCACACTGGTGAGACTGTTTTAACATTTTAGTCAGTCTATTTTGCACAGGCACCAAGTAATGACTGTTTGTAGTTCACTAGTGACTGTTTTAGCCATGCTCAATATTGCTGATTTAACAAAAGTCCTGAACGAAGAACCTGCTGTTGGTATGTGAAGTGTTAGAACCATAACATATTTTTAGATTTCATAGCACGGAGGAATAGGAAACCAGTCGTTCCCTCCTGTAGAGAACGGCGAGTGCAGGCACGGAATCCTTGTCTTAGCTTTAGCCATTGAATTCGTAACTTCCTAACTTTTACACCATGCCCGCTATTAAATTAAGGGTGGAGTTCAATATTCTACGTTGAGGCATGTTAACAAGCAGCCCGGTTTACGGTGCGTCTTTGAAAGTAATATACGCATTCCCCCCCCCCCCCCCCCCCCCATTGTTACTGTAGTCGCCCTTAGTCTTATTAAATCTTCTAGATTGAGTTAAGAAAGCCAAATCTTCTATGAACAGTCGAAATAGATCGCAAAAGCTGAAATGATGTACATGTGCTGAAATTGTTTCTAGTAACACAGATGACATTGAGCACAGAAATAAGCGTAATATCAAGCCATCAGTGGTTTCCCCGCCTGTCACACAGGAGACAGGGGTTCAATACCCTCGTGGTGGAGTCATTTTAGGTGGCAGCAGGTTCAACCCCTACACCGGTCAGCTGGACTAAAATATGGACTTCTCGTCCTTGATTTGTGGACGTAAATTACAAGTAGCTCTAAAGTCGGAGTGGGTTCGCCTGATGGCAGAGATACACTAGTAATAGGGACAGCTAATCCACACGCAAACATCAGTCCAGTCCACCCCCCAGTTGTAGCAACTACTACTAGTTGTTGTAAGTGTACCGACTATGCTCGATTTCAAAACGAGCGAAAAGGGAAAAAATACTGTGATAAAAATATTGTTAAACAAGAAAACAGAAATCAAAGTCAGGAGAAATGAAACAATCTGTAGTAACTTAATATCAAAGAGTATGCAAAATCGCACCATAATAACGACACAATGTCTGAAGATATAATTAAACGTGACTGCAAAAAGTGACAATTTAAAAATCAGCTTCATAAAAGATTACGATTAGAACAAAATTCTGAGTTGTTAATGAAAGACTTCTTAAAACACTGAGATGTCTGAAGATGAGTTGATCTACGTTGTATATGTGCTTTAATGATCAACTCCAGGGTCCCCGTGGTTATGTGTGTGTATGAGTAGTATTATATACATCCACACATACAGCAGATACAAAGTATGACTCAGAGTGAAGCTTTTAACATATACGTGAAAAAAAAACCTGGTAATCCGACAGACTACACCACAGAGTTGTTATTTCATTCGTGTAATTGCAATAAGCCGAACTCCCTGGCCGAGAGGTTAAACCACTTTCTTCGTAATCCCGTTTATTCACGTAGGGTCTCGCAGCGCGCGAGAATTGGTAGTGGATCTCGCCGCGTTGGTAACTTACGGGATAACTGAGCCGGCCGCTCAGAAAGCAATGGCAAACTACTGAGCGTAATCTTGCCAAGAAATCAACAACAGCGGTAAAATGCTGGTGTTGACAACGATAACCTGTAAAGGATATGCGAAAAAAAAATTGTAAAGAAGGTAATTTAAGGACCATGTTTAATGACATGATGAGTATTGGGTATATGGTGCTGATCCTATATGTTATAGACCCGTCGGCGCTTGTTGGCTGATGTTGGGCAAACTCACGCCGGCCGCCTTTACTTGCAAGATCATATTTCCAGGTACCCATTTTAAGATATGCTGACAATGGAGCTCAGAGGATAGCGAGGGGGGACTCAAACACATTACCGCAATGCACATATCGCATTTGGAAACAGAACTGCAATAGATACACTCGTGACCTCCTCTCATTAACTCATTCAGTGATTAGTAGTTTATCATAAGCTGCAGGAGATACGCGGTATTGGATCACACACGTGTCAAGTCCACAACAGGGAAACAGATGAATAACTTATATATACATATCCTATTTTCCGCCACCGATTTTTTTTTTGGTGCAAATCTAATTTTTTGTTTGGCACCGAATCTGTTAACATTATAAACATTTCCGAATCTATTCACATTATAAACATTACCGAATCTGTTAACATTATAAACATTTTCGAACCTGTTAACATTATAACTCACCTAATATATTAACATTATAAACATTTTCTGGGCCTTTTGGCTAAGATTAAAGTGTAGATTTATCTGCACTTGATCTGGCTAGGGTGTCTGGGCGGAATCCACATAGTGAGACTAAACGGCCCACAACAAAAACATACACGTGGGGTACTCATGGGGCGGCTCTAGTCCCTGGGAGTAACTCGAGTTCTTCTAAAAATATCATAAATATTTTGTTTCATGTTTAAAGGGACAGCTTTATCAGGTACCTACAGGTCCCACTTCCACGAGGCAAGCTGACACACTGGCCACTGACTCTATTCTAGCTGTTACGTCAACTTCCTCAGTCCTATAACGTTAATATTTCAACCCTATAAGAGTCCTATAACGTTAATATTTCAACCCTATAAGAGTCCTATAACGTTAATATTTAAACCCCATAGGAGTCCTATAACGTTAATATTTCAACCCCTTCATATTCAATAGGGAGCTGCGGTAGATGTTGTGAGTAGACACTCAGCTGCCGGCCTGGTTTTCATGGATTCAAACCCGGTTCAGATTTTTAAAATCGACTTGGACTCCAAGGTGGCCTCAACATAAAACGGATACCAGGAAATGTCTTGGGAAGTACAGGCGACCGTTGTGACATTGACTACACAGAGTGTCGTTTGGTCTATACAAATATGAGTCTAGCACCATATGTCCAGTGTGTAAATAACAACTTCCGGTCCCCAACATGGAGGATAGACATTTGCACGGTTAAGGCTTCTGAAGTGTTTATGCTTGTGGCTACGGTTTGCATTCGCATTTTGCTCATGTTGGACTGGTAGTGCATGGTTCCGTCGTCCTTGAAGGACAGGCTCCTGTCGAATGTGATTCCGAGATACTTCAGTTTTGTCTCTCTGTTGATGTTTCTACCATCTATCGTGAGGCTTGGGACATCAGCACTCACAATCTAGTTGTCCAGAGAGCACCACAAAACAGTGGATGACAGCACTCATTTCAGTGCACCAGTCAATCACTTTGTCTACTGTCGCCTGTAGCTCCTGGGCTATTTGCTCCCTATCTCTCCCCTGCCTATATGCAAGAATATCATCTGCAAATGTTAGTATCCTTCCAACCCCTGGTGCTTCTAGGTTTGCAATCTTGCTCGTATACACGTTAAAGAGCACAGGCGAGATTGCAGATCCCTGTGGCAGTCCCGGGGTTAACATATGTGGCTCTGAGATACAGTAAAACTGCAGTAAAACTGTGAACATTTAACGATCCAAGAACAGTAAGTAGTATCATTTGTTAGACTGTCAAGAACTAAACCACCAGTGAGTGTGTATAACCATACTATAGCTTAATCCCTGCTTGATCACAATGTTTCTTTTGTCCTGTGCACCATATTTTCCTTCTAGAATATAATATTAATATGGTCATGTGTACTGGCCCTTGAGTTTCTCGACAATAATGTTGTGACATATTACTGTAATAATGTGGCGTATTTTTAAACAGTTATAGAGTCTGTTACATACCTTAAGGTGAAATGGGGATATAGTGTTGGACCCATAATTTTAGAGACAAGTCGGCATTATGGAGGTGTATGATGATGTTTAACTTAATATGCACTAAATAACTGATCACACATTTATCAGGTTTTCATTCAATAACAAACTTCAATTCTATTTCCACTCCAGGCAGCCATTACAGTTACTCATTCTGTCCTTGGTGCAACGTAACTCGTACAGCCTCGGATAGTTTAATTTAGTTTCAAACTAGGCTAGAGGTTACAAGCGATAAGATCACCTTCATTGCACCGGGTCTTACCCCATCTGTCAGAGTATCTCTCTCTCTCTCTCTCTCTCTCTCTCTCTCTCTCTCTCTGCAGAGCAACAAGATGTCTGCTGACTGCATCACTCAAAGCATGAACTCCTTAGCTCCAGCGATGACCCCGGAGATCTCCAGGCAGTCTCAAAACGTTCAGAGCGCGAGAATGGAGGAATGACCGCATCGCCACGGAGCATATTAGTTTTGTGTGGTTTAGATAGTAAGGGATTACTTCCATTGCACATTGAGATAACTTATAAGTACTCGGCTCCTCCCATATTCACACATGAATACTCACAGCGCACGACAACCTTAGCACCGATGAAGACTGAATATGTACTAAACAACTGACCACATATTGATCAGTCATATGTATTGCAGAACCACACAATGACCAGTTATATGTACAGCAGAACCACATTTGCTTGACATATGTTGATTGGGACGCATTTCAGAACTTAAAAGAGAGAGAGAGAGAGAGAGAGAGAGAGAGAGAGAGAGAGAGAGAGCGAGAGAGCGAGAGCGAGAGCGAGAGAGAGAGAGCGAGCGAGCGAGAGAGCGAGAGCGAGAGCGAGCGCGAGAGAGAGAGAGAGAGAGAGAGAGCGAGAGCGAGAGCGAGAGCGAGAGAGAGAGAGAGAGAGAGCGAGCGAGCGAGCGAGCGAGAGAGAGAGAGCGAGAGCGAGAGCGAGCGAGAGAGAGAGAGAGAGAGAGAGAGAGAGAGAGAGAGAGAGAGAGAGAGAGAGAGAGAGAGAGAGGCATTAGAGAACACTGTGACGACTGGAAAGATCAGTGACAGAAAAGGCAGGGGCAGACCCAGACAAATTATGCTTGATTCGCTGGGCTGGTAATTGACTCGCATGCCAGATCACAGGTTCCCATAACGAATGTTTTTACTGTGAGCCGCGCTGTGGTAAACGCGTCAAGGGCGGCCAGAGGAAACGTTTTAAAGACATCCTGAAGATCTCACTAAAAGCTTTCGAAAGTCATCACGACACTTGGGAGACTGCTGCCAAAGACCGAAATTCGTGGCGTAAATCATTACGTAAGGGTGTGTGTAGTCACCTGTTAAGCCAACAGGACTGACTGCAAGAGTTGTGGAAAAAAAGGCTGGACAAAAAAAAAAAACCACTGCAGGAGATAATCCTCGTGGAACGTCAAGCATTCTTTGCACACATTGTCAATGAACATTTCGTGCCAAAATAGACCTTACCAGCCATCTTAGAACTCGTGGCTTCAAACTTTCAACCCCACTGGATGAAATGAATGGTCATCATCTTTCTTGATGGACAAACACCGTGCTTGATGATGACACAGAGAATATCATTAATAGAACTGATCGAGAACACCAAGAACTGAGATTTGTGGAAAGACATGAATCCCTACGGTTCTTACAAAGCACATATTGATGATATTTACTCACTGTGAAATCCGGTAGGGGAAATTGTCTAAACTGTCTGCTATGTTCAAATCCCAACAAGTGAGGGTTTATTAACACGAGCAATATTCACACGTGTCCTTCAAGATTTGTTTCCGCTATCTACAAAACTATGAGACAGATTCACTACCTCATGATCACACCATCCTTGGAGTTCCTTATTTTGTAAGCATCCCCGCCAGTATATCTGGTCTTCTGGAATTTGAAGCGGATAACCTACTCTAAGCCGCTCTATTCTAATCATAGATAGCTACTGCTTTAGCTGTTCACTAACAACTTAGAATATAATTACAGATGTTACTCTAACTCTGCAATAACAACTCAAAGTGTTATTATTATAAAACAATAACTGCCAAGCTTTGAAAGAGTTAAAATATGTTTTGTTAGAAAGAAGCAAGTCCTAATCTCCAAACCACGTCATGTATTTACTTGTGGCATCAGAAATATGTTTACCTACTGAAGCCTGGTGTTTTATCAGATTAGATTACCCGTCAGATTAAGTTGTTATGTTCTTTAAGAAGAATGAAGTATGCACTTCTTATCATTTACTTTGGTGTTCATAAACAACCCTACTCCTGGACGCCCAACGTGAATCTCATGGTTGGTACAATTACAGATTGTCAAATGCTAGAGGCCTCTAGGATTCTTCTTCCTCACTCGTTCGTTATTGTACAGACGTTGGTTTATATGTGTCTGCTTTCAGCTAAGCTGCGATATGTATGTTATAAAAATGACATTCGACTTAAGAACAGCATATGTGGACTGAAATTGCCTACCATCAATGTCAGACATATTATACACATTCTGTTGTGAGATGGTTTTCTAATCCTTTAAATATTGATAAGACACTGCCATTTCTGCCTACTCTTTACAATGTCCATTACAATGATCTTCGATCTGTTGAAAGAACCTCATATTTACCGCCCTTATTTGAGTACACTAGATACTCGACCCACTACACAGAGAGCAAGGGGTGGTGTTGCATCAAAAGGTTTCCCCTGAAAAATGTTCCTTCAACTGGACCTGAACTCAGGTAGAACCCGACATTTCTAAACTAGTCAGACCTCACAACTCTACCCGTAATGTGACTAAGTGTCTTTCTTTTTTTTCTTACTGAATTCTCTTACTCTTTTCTTACCATTTACTTAAGGTAAGTTAGGTGCAGATTTGTTTTATTCTGTGCATAAAGTTGACTATGTTTGCCTGTGTTGACCCCAACTAATAATCACCGAAGTTGATCATCACGCTGTCTGCTGACCCTAAAGCTGTGTTCACGTGATCAACTTCTTGTGTTCTTGGCTGTATCACGTGGTACATTAAGGTGGTACATTAAGGTGGCTAGCGAGTGACAACGTATGTTACAAACCTAACACATTCCAGACCAGCAGATTCACAAACGGATGTATCAACCATGCTGGACAATGTGAGAAGGCTGACCATAGGACTGAGGCATACGTCACTGGTGTGTGCGCGTGAGTGATAAATAGAGGGACAGACAGACAGACAGGCAGGCAGGCAGGCAGGCAGGCAGGCAGGCAGGCAGGCAGGCAGACAGACAGACAGACAGACAGACAGACAGAGACGAAGATAAAGATAGAGAACAGAAACAGAGAGAGTGAGAAAGAGAGAGATTAAAAGAAAGAGAGGGAGATAAAAAGAGAGACAGAGATTAAGAGAGAGAGAGAGAGAGAGAGAGAGAGAGAGAGAGATTAAAAGAGGGAGAGATTAAAAGAAAGAGAGTGAGATAAAAAGAGAGACACAGATTGAGAGAGACAGAGAGAGAGAGCGAGACAGAGAGAGAGAGAGAGAGAGAGAGAGAGAGAGAGAGAGCTATCTTAAGATAATAATAAAATGCCTAACAAGACTGTAGCTGTAATATTAATAACTCCTCGCTACATAGATTACTTTCTGATAACAAAGCCAAAATATTAATTTCCACGAAGAATGTAACCACAAATCAAAACCATCTGCTGTAGCCACTGTAAGATTAACTGGCCTACTGAAAGAGAGATACATTGTGTATTTCATGTTTGAAGCATGGACCAATACTCTGTATTTTTGAAGTACATATTTCACATACTGACCACATCAACCCGCAAGTGGGTATTGGCCTATGAACAAACAGCGCCATACACCCAGCACACCTCAGTGGTTGTAAAAAGGTTACTTACCATCTTCCATACAATAGACAGAAGGTATCACTCAGTGGGATAAACAGGCCCACTCTGCCATCCACATCACCAGTTATAATTGGCGTATTATGAATTTTTAAAACAAAGTTAGTTGCATATCCTTTACATGACGTAGCAGTCAACCCCAGAATTTTTGGCTGTTCGTGATTCCTGGGCAAGTTTACGTTCAGGAGTTTGCCATTGCTTTCTGAACAACCGGCACCCTTACCATTTCATAGAAAAACCAACGTAAGGCGGTCTGCTGCCAAATCGCCCACAGCTGTGGTTCGAACGCAAGTATGCGGGATTATGAACTAAGTCCGTAAGCCCTTCGCCACGGAGCCGGCTATTTATTATGAATAAAACAACCTCTTTATCCTATTCCAAACATACCCTTACAATAATTCACAATTCAAATGAACGCATATGGTTAAAGTCCCTTTCAAAACACAATACTAGAGCAACAAAAGAAGAAAGACAAAATGAATCAAGAAAGGGCAACAACAACATAAGAAGGAATGATATAAAAAACGCAATTTTAACAATACAGTTGTGATTCACAAGCTACTGTTTATATACAACAATTATTGTTTTGGTTCATTATAAGCACTGGAATTACGTAATAGCATAAAAATTAGATCTTTTGGACAAAATACCAAATCTTTGAGAGAAGAGCAGTGACATAATGAGAAAATATATATGTACATGATAAAGCTTTTTTATGTACATGTTCCATTAATATTTGATCAAATAATGGCACTGAAATAAAAGAACCAAATGAAACAAAATGGTTATCATTTGCTTAAAAGACACAATCACATAGATATATGGTAATATTGAAAAGGCTACATTGAATTAACTTTACAAATAATCTGTCATTTAGTACATTTGAACCAGAAAGGAATAAATTAATTTATATATGTGAAGTATGTTGGATGTCGATGAGCTATGTTTATAATGAATTGACGATTTATGTCCGAGATGAACTAGTAGATGTGAATATTTGCATAGTTAAACTCAAGCCTTACACGGCTGTAGTAATGTCACATGTAGCTATGCTTGGTGACTTCATCACGGGCATTATGTTAAGAGTCTGTTGACAATGAAATACCCAATCATATGTTTGGTGAAGTGAGATTGTTTACAGCCAACCAATCATATGTTTGGTGAAGTGAGATCGTTTAAAGCCAACCAATCATATGTTTGGTGAAGTGATAATTTTCACAGGTTAACACTCATACATTTGGTGAAATGATGTTCACAGCGAATCAATCATATGTTTGGTAGAGTGAGAATAATAACATACCCACATTGATAATAAACAGCTGCTTACATCAGATATAGAAGTGGACATTAAATGCCACTTTTGTCTCCCAGAAAACGGTTCTGTCAATGATATTAAATATATATTTATACTTAGTCATGTAAATATGCAGATATATTTCCCTCAATTTTTAAATTCAACTGCCATACATATATATCCTCGTGGTTTATATCCAGGCCAAATCTAGTATTATAAACTCGTTGTAATCTATCTAAATGTGTTTTTATGTGCGGTGGTTATCAGTATGTTATTGTTTGAACTGAATTATTCTATCATTGTCTTGTTTGAATTGTATTAAAAGATTCACATTCTTGGCCACCCTTGTGGCAATCACAGAAATATTTAAATTATATATTAAATGATAAGAAAAATGACAACATGGTAGATTAGTGTTCAGTCCATGTTTCTCTTTTGTTTAGTGTACTGGTGAACTTTAGAAACGTCACATTCACACATACAAGGCATCACAAGGTTACGATTTATAAAATGTTATCTCAGCGAAATTAAAGTAAATAATTCCATAGAACAAACAATTATACAGTCACTAAAACAAATGAAAATATAAAATGTTTGTTTCTTCTTATGATTTTCTTTCATATAAAGACCAAATAATTGTTTATGTTAAAAATTAATTTTACTATTTGTATAGCAGTTTTAAATTATTCTTCTGCTTCTTCTTCTTCTTCTTCTTCTTCTTCTTCTTCTTCTTCTTCTTCTTCTTCTTCTTCAACTTTCCGAGCCATTGAGGTTCTTTGCTGCAGATACAATCCGTCTCCATTCGTCTCTCTGGTGGACCTTCTCTTGCCAGTCGTTGATTCCAAGTTCTTGTAGGTCTGTATATGTATTAAGTTTTAAATTCACTCAAATTTAATGTGACCGCATAAATGCTTTGACTATTGACATGTCCTCCTTATAAATATATGACAAGATGCTCAAGTTAAGGCGCTGTGAGCAAGATCTTCAACGGCTGTCAAACAAACAACAACCGGAACCATCAAAAGAGAGATTTTCATTGGCTATTGAAGAAAGGAAAGAAGCACGCCTGCGAATGTCCCTAGTGCAATTATGTCTATTCTTGATTTAATATTTTACATTTCATAAACAAAACAAAACATTCAAGAAAATCAATTAAAATACATCATGTATTTCATTAAATGAAAGCAAAAAATAATAACGGCAATCAACAAGTAAACATTCAATAATTCTCCAAAGGTATAACAGCATACCAACTGCTTAAATGTATGTGCAAAATGCACCCAGGCCACAGTGTGTAGTCAGTAAACAAACTAAGGCGCTAACAATGTACCATGAACTAATTCTGAAGAAAGAAATGTCAGTCTAACACAGTATATTTATAACAGTAAACATATCAATTTATTGTTTTCTGAAAATTATTTGACAAGCCAGTGAAATAATTTCAATAAACAAACAATGCAACATAAGGCGTTCAAGCACCGAGTTCATGGAGAACTGTTTCAATTAAATTGTTGCCAGTTGTGGCCTGGTTAGAAGGGGCACCCTGAATCGCGGGTGTTTGAAAGGGAATAGAGACAGTCCTAGAAGGTATCCACCTCAAGTATATTTTGTTCCGCTCGTAATTAATTTCAAAATTAATAAATTTATGTTCTGGGTGCATGGTGCGAAACAGCATATCATAACTGTCTCTGATTAATCGCCCCTCTACAGTTTCCCTCAAGTGTCAATTACTCATGAGCTTATGTGTAACTGGTGGGAAAACTCATGAGCAAATCTGTCTCTGAGGTATCCCCTCTGTACGGCTCCCACTAAGTGTTAATTACTCATGATCTTATGTGTAAATTGTGGCAAAACTTAAGTGTAAATGGTGGAAAACATGTGTACATGGTGGAAAACATATCGCCTCTGTACAGCTTCCTCCGAGTGTCACTTACTCGTGATCTTATGTGTGAATTGTGCAAAAACGTATGTGTAGATGGTGGAACAACTCATGTACAGAACTGTTTCTTGACTTATCGCCACTCTACAGTCTCCTCAATTACTCGTGATCTTATGTGCAAATATGGGTAAACACATGTGCCCATATGTTTCTAACGTGTCTTCCGAGAACTGCTCTCCCTAATGGTCAGAGTAAATGACGGAAATGCTCATTTACTCGTGTATCCCGGATTCATCTGTCCTGTACCAATGCAGGAGCGTCGAAGTACACTTGTTCCAACAGCGAGGCACTATAGTCATTTAGAGGTTCAAACCCACGTGGAGTAATTACGGCTTTTCATTTCTATGTCCTCTACTCTATGTTTCTCTCTTCTACTTTTATGAATGCCAAACAATACATGCGAATTTATTTATGAGCCTCAAAAGGTTCCCCAATTGATATATCTGTGCAATTACAGACATGATGCATTGCCTGCGTACCGGTACACTCTCCCCCCTTGTGTTAATCACATGACATTCTGTGTAAATGATGAAAACGCTCATATCCTGATGTCTCCGACTCATGGTACCCCGGTGTCAAGTACATGAACACTAGCACAGTTCATGAGTCTGCTCATGAGTAGAGATGAAACGATGTCCATAAAACAATAATGAAGAACAATGAAAAGATCCTATTAACACCTAGTAACGAATCCACGTCAATCCCCGGGTAAGTCCTCTGGGTGTTCACTTATGGATGATATGTTACTGACATAGTCCACGGATGTACTCTGACTCCTGCTAACAGGTGGTCCCGGCTGCCGAATCCGGCGGAATGGGTGTCTCAGAAATGTCACGATGTTGGTGAACGAGTCCCTGAGCACTGTTATTCTTGAAAATAATCCCCCAGCCTCTTGGCGAGCGGAAGGCTGGAGAGTGGAAAGAGTGCACTTCATCATAAATAATAATACTAGAAATCATGAGTATTTGTTTCATAAATCTTATTTACCTTTCGCGCTTCACGCTTCATGTTTGTTTTTCTTCATAGGGCAGTAAATGAGACAGAAATGTTACTTTTATTTACAAATGATTGTGTCTTTAGGCACTTATATATATATATATATATATATATATATATATATATATATATATATATATATATATATATATATATATATATATATATACTTAGGTCAAGTGATAGTGTACTTTAGGCACTTATATATATATACTTAGGCCAAGTGATAGTATACGTTAGGCACTTTTAGGCCTAGTGATAGTGTACTTTAGGCACTTATATATACACTTAGGCCGAGTGTTAGTGTACTTTAGGCACTTATATATATACTTAGGCCAAGTGTTAGTGTACTTTAGGCACTTATATAGATACTTAGGTCATGTGATAATGTACTTTACACACTTATATATGTTATTAGGCCGAGTGTTAGTGTACTTTAGGCGCTTATATATATACTTAGGTCATTTGACAATGTACTTTACACACTTATATATATATATACTTAGGCCATGTGATAGTGTACTTTAGACGCTTATATATATATATATATATATATATATATATATACTTAGGTCATGTGATAATGTACTTTACACACTTATATATATATATATATATATATATATATATATATATATATATATATATATACTTAGGTCATGTGATAATGTACTTTACACACTTATATATATATATACTTAGGTCATGTGATAATGTACTTTACACACTTATATATATATATATACTTAGGTCATGTGATAATGTACTTTACACACTTATATATATATATACTTAGGCTAAGTGATAGTGTACTTTAGACACTTATACATATACCTAGACTCACTGTACGGTATTTTGGTATGTGTCGATCCTTACAGCACAGTATAAACCTCCCCTAGCCTTTCAGGGTCTCTCTCTCTCTCTCTCTCTCTCTCTCTCTCTCTCTCTCTCTCTCTCTCTCTGTGTGTGTGTGTGTGTGTGTGTGTGTGTGTGTGTTTCTCCTATTTTCTCGTCCAGTGTTGATGTGAAATGACCGCACAGTTGTGCTTATTATTTCCATATCACCATATAACAATTAGACGTGGACGTGGATACGAGCGTTCGCTCTTAAACTTCTGCTGCGATGATGGCGAGGTAGGCGGTTCAACCCCTACAACGGCATTAAGCTGGACTTAAACGTTGACTTCTCGTTCAGAATTCAATGGCAAACTACTGAACGTACAATTACCTAGAAAATTAACCTGGGGTTGATTGCAGCGTCCTACAAAGGACATTCAACATTTTTATGCAACGATTAGTTGATTCTTGATTGCGATATACATCTTTTTCTTTCAATATCTAGATTTCAGATTGTTCTCGAAGAATAACGAGGCACATCCACAAGATGATAAGGGCAGTGGAGATCGAACTCATCTTCAGAATTCCCGAAAGGCAGCCAGGGTAGATCAGGGTAGCACACTAACTAGTCGTCCCGTAGACGAGACGTGTTGGGCATGTGGCGTAATATTTTCAGATCATTCAGCATTCCGTAGGTGATACAGTCTATACTACTTAGATCGCCTTTACTTCCCAGCACATGTCCTGATACCAGGCAACGTTAGCCTTAACGGCTGGTTGGTGTAATGGGTATAACGTTGTGCTGACAATGGCATGAGTGTGTTCGGGCAAGGGTTAGAGGTCAGCTCTGGTCTTCAGCTGCGGGAAGGAAAGACTGACCACCCATTCCCCCGTGCACTCAGACCTACAAATATGTGATGGTCCTAACACTCCACATGCCCACAGCAGGTTCTTCCTATGAGACTTGTGTAGGATTTACAAGAACATGGCCAGGGGGAACTCCATAACTGTTCCCAAACTGAGGCGGACATGAGTCTGCCTAATTGGCTCTTCGAATAGAACATCCACGTACCTACCATACAGTGAAGCTCTCTGTTTTCAAACCTGGAATTTTTGATCATAATCTCTTCATGTCGTGTCGTTGTTTTAAACAGATGCCAGAGCGACCCCTTTCACGCGCCTTAATGGGCATCTGGTGCTAGACCCATACTTGTCTAGACCAATCGCTACTCGGTGGCTGATGTGGTCAGTATCACCCTTGACCCCTTTACTTCTTAAGACATTTCCTGGTGCCCGTTTTAGCCTGGCTCGACCTGGAAGTCCAGATCATTTTTAAAAAACATCTGTCTCGATGGGGATTCGAACCCATGACCAAAAGGCCGGCAGGCAAGCGTTTGTCTATTTCGATATCGCGACTCCATTAAAATTACTACTGAGGCTGGGGTGGGGGAGGGAGGATCAGAGGCAGACGAGGTTGAGGCAGGAAACAAGTTCGAACATATTAACAGACGGGCAAATATCAGGTAGTACACCCACAGCCAGAAAGTGTTGGGGATTATTAATGATAAGCTTCATTATGAATATGGCATTTTTATTGACCACTGAGTGAACTAGGACAGCCAGTGAGGTTTATACAAGAGACAACATTGCAGATATAGACAATGGACCACTGAGTGAACTAGGACAGCCAGTGAGGTGTATACAAGAGACAACATTGCAGATATAGACAATGGACCACTGAGTGAACTAGGACAGCCAGTGAGGTTTATACAAGAGACAACATTGCAGATATAGACAATGGACCACTGAGTGAACTAGGACAGCCAGTGAGGTGTATACAAGAGACAACATTGCAGATATAGACAATGGACCACTGAGTGAACTAGGACAGCCAGTGAGGTTTATACAAGAGACAACATTGCAGATATAGACAATGGACCACTGAGTGAACTAGGACAGCCAGTGAGGTTTATACAAGAGACAACATTGCAGATATAGACAATGGACCACTGAGTGAACTAGGACAGCCAGTGAGGTTTATACAAGAGACAACATTGCAGATATAGACAATGGACCACTGAGTGAACTAGGACAGCCAGTGAGGTTTATACAAGAGACAACATTGCAGATATAGACAATGGACCACTGAGTGAACTAGGACAGCCAGTGAGGTTTATACAAGAGACAACATTGCAGATATAGACAATGGACCACTGAGTGAACTAGGACAGCCAGTGAGGTTTATACAAGAGACAACATTGCAGATATAGACAATGGACCACTGAGTGAACTAGGACAGCCAGTGAGGTGTATACAAGAGACAACATTGCAGATATAGACAATGGACCACTGAGTGAACTAGGACAGCCAGTGAGGTTTATACAAGAGACAACATTGCAGATATAGACAAACAGTTTCAAGGGAACGAAAGAAGAAGTAGAATTTGAAACTTGAATTTCCCACCAAATTATGCTTTTTGACCTTTTTTTTTAGCATATCCTTTACAGGACTTTGCTGTCAACACCAGCATCTTTCAGCTGTATGTTGATCTCTTGGCAAGATTACGCTCAGTAGTTTGCCATTGCTTTCTGAGCGGCCGGCTCAGTATCCCGCAAGTCACGAGCGGGAGTCGAACCACCTCAGCTCTCGCTCCGCTACGAGACTCTGCGTGATAAACGGGATTACAGAGAGAAAGTGTTGTAACCCCACAGCCAGAGAGACCGGCTTTTTGACCTAATTATCTTATTATTTTTTTTCTCTGTACACCTTCAGGCGTCAACATGATTAAGTGCAAAGAACGTAGCATTCAATTTGAGCTTGTTGACATCTCCATAGAGGTTGTCCTCAAATAGAGTGGGTAGAGACCAAAATAGTTGTCTCTCTTCTGCATTTGTTGACACTCCTGCAACAAACGTTTAGCTGTCAATTGACCAGTTCCTCAATTATATTTATCGGTATCGCCCACCCTTAGTTTATTAAACATGTGCTACTTCAGCTAATCAATGAACTGCCTAAAGCTTTTAGCAACTTACCAACAAAATCCCAAAGTGGAAGTCATCACTGAGTCGCCTCAGCTCCCGGCCCACTTCTCTGGCCCGCTGCATCCGGATCATAGTCTGGACGTCCGGGACTGACATGGAGCGGTCTCGCTCGGGAGGGACGATGTCAGGGAGCGGACGAGATCCACGGGGCTGGAGTATTGCACCATCTGACTGCCGACGAAGCCGGTTAGCGGCTGTCCCTGTAAAATAATAGAAATAGACACAGATGTTCAATGTTGATTTAATCAGAATGTTTATGGGCACGTTATAAGAAGACAAATTAGAGAACTCGGTGACAACTGGCAAATTTGAGGGGAAAAGTACAAGGGGAAGGCAGATAAGTAAATACCAGGATGGCTAGGCCACGTAGCATGGTCGAGAACAGAACACAGAGTTGATCCATGACTCTGGTGATCGTATGGGATGGCGAAACATGACCGCCCAAGCTTAATGGCGTGGCATACAACGATGACGAATCAGACTTGCAAATGTTCATCATTATCATCTCGTCTTATCCTGTTCTTCCTGTTCTTTGCGATGTCGAGGTGAAGCATAAACAGCGGGAGAGTGTCTGTTTTTGGGCTTCATGTATCGAGATTCTCATGGATTCTATTTTATCCTCTGCCCATCGTTTACATGGTCGGCCTCTTCTCATGGTTCCAAATGTTATGAGGAGTAACCTCACTGATATTGATGGCCATTCACATAAGTAGGAGAAGATAGGCAAGGGGTCTCCGTGGCCAAGTGGTTAGGCTGCCAGGCTCGCACTCCGAAGGCTGTAGGTTTGTTTCCACACTTCGTCATTCGGTCCACGAGTGCTATTGTCTCGGAAACTCCTGGGAGTCGTCACTGAAGCCACGGAGTTCCTGCAGGCCGATCTGCGGACAGAGACCGAGTCAGATGGGATAAACCTCAGTGCAATTAAGTCGAGAATTTCGCCTTTAAACCACCCCCACCTCCTTTATTTTTGAAGTAAAGGACAGAAGTTGAGATTAGACGACCACTAGACAATATGAAAATCGAAAGCTACTAAGTTTGACCTCACTGGGATTCGGAACAGTCGCCTCCAACTGACGACAGCGTCTCGCTGTAGAAACAGGTGTACTTGAACGTAAGGATGGTTTGACACCTCTTTAAACATTCTTCATCAGCCATGTCTAGCATCTGCCCGAACTCACAACTATGAAATACTGACACAATTCGTATCCAGCCATTCAAATAAAACAAAGGTTTAAGAAATGTATGTTAACCAGGGAACAAACACCGGACCACAATTCTGGGTCTGCTGTATATTACGAGCATTTAAAAAAGAGATATATTTAGTTCTACTGTATTATATTTATAAATATAATACTTGAGCTCCTGTCTACCATTCTGTCCTCGGGGGATGAGCAATTGCATATTAATGTTCGAACCCATACTTTTGTTTGTTTGTTTACATTTTTAGTTTTATCTTTATTATCTAATTTCATTTCAGTTAGATTTGTTTGAATTGTTTTCGAAGATCACCAACATCGAAACGTCGGAATTGTTATGCATATATTTACACTTTTACTATACGTTAATTTAGTATTATTGTTATTGTTATTTTCCCTACTGTGATTTCTGATAACCAGGTTTGAGTTCGCTGTAAGGTATGTACACTGTGTCTGTCTTTGTTATCTTTTTTCCCCGCAGAAGTCACATATTATTTTCAAATCATATTATCATAATATGAAACATGAGGAAATAATAAAATTACCAAGGCAACTGAACATTGACGGTAATAATCTGCGAATAATACAGAGATAATAAGGAAAATATATTGGTAGCGAACAGCAGTCATAAGAATCAAGAAAATTTTCAGTGTATAGAGAAGGGTGTCAGACATGGGTGTGTAATATCTCCTGATGTGTACCCATTGTACAGCGAACATATAATGAGATCTACAGAACATGTGTCAGGGATCCTGGCTGGGGGACATAACATAAATAATAGTTGTACTATGTGTACAACTGCAACTAAGTGTACTATCTTCTTCTGTCAATCGTTATATGTTACTATCTGAGTGTTCTTAGCTGTTACCAGCTATCTTTTCTATTTTTAATTTAGACCCACCTCTTATCTTCCATCGATAACATTTTTTCCAATTTTCATTTTCTCTTCATTGCTTTCATTTTTTTCATCTTTTCATTCTTCTCATCCTAAAGTCACGTGTAAATGGCGTTATTTTGGGGCAAGTGCAGAAATTCAAATATATAGGACATGGATAACGTCAGATGGAAGATGCATCACAGAGATAAAGACATGCAAAAACTGCATTCTATCAAATGAAGAACGTTTTGTGCAATAAGTCCTTGTCCTTGAACGTCAGAAAAAGAGTTCTTGCGTGTTACATAGAACCAGTTTTAACATATGGCTGAGATTCCTGGACAATTAGTAAACAGGCAAAAAATCACCAGAAGCCTTGGAGATGTGGTTTTATAAAAGAATACTGAAAATTAATTTGACAGCCAAAATTAGCAATCTGATCGTTTTAAAGGCAGCAATGTCGCAACTGTCTTCGTAATCCCGTATACTCTCGTGAGTAACGTGACGTGCACGAGAATCCTTAGCGGTTCTCTCCGCGTCGGTAACTTACGGGGTATGTGAGCCGGTCGCTCAGAAAGCAATGGCAAACTACTAAGCATAATCTTGCCAAGACATCAACAATCAGCTGAAAGATGCTAATGTTGACAGCGATGTCCCGTAAAAGGATATGCGAACTACAAAATAATTTTGTTTAAATGTCGCAAGCATATTACAAACATCAGAAATAAGCAGTCATAAATTTTGGCTACATTATGAGACAAAAGCTGGAACATGTTGTGCCAACCGGAAAGATTTGTGGAAAGAGAGATATAGGAAGACAGCGTGAGAAAATTATTTATAGTCTTGTGTCATGGGAAGGAAGAGTGTCAACACACGAATGTATCCATGCTGTCGGAAATCGCAATTTGTGGACTGGCATTATCGCCCACGCCAGCCAGCAAGGCACTAGATGATGATTATCATGTCCTGCTGCAGTCGTCATTTTTATTATATGTAATACACGTCTTCTTATAGTCTATGCCCTGTGGCGTGGGTGATCACGTTTGTGCACAGCTTCCTGTTTCTGATACAAACGTTCCCACATGCCATGGTATCAAACTGTCCAGTAGTTTCTCTATGGGTCTACACTCCCCCTCCCCCCCCCCCTCCACCATCCCGCTGACACGCCGAACTCCATCTTCCCTCTTCTCATGGCGTGCCCAAAGAATGTAGACTATTTAATCTGTCCATGGCGTTCTCATAATTCTTCTGTAAAATTACATAGCTGCATCGTTCACATAATTCCTAACTAGTCTGTGAATTGTCCACGATTCACCTCCGTATATTAATAATGGCTCGGTATAGATATTAAGAACTCTATTTCTCACCTTGATTGGACAAAATATTCTTCATCTTGCGAAATGCAGCTTTTGCTTGGGTTATTATGCTTGTAACTTCTTTAAAACATCTTCAGTCTGCTGTTATCAAAGTACCCAGTACATAAATAACGTGATTCACAGAAATAACAATTGTCTGAGAACCCCTGAGGCTACTGAAATAGCATGAGAAATAAGCTCACAGGTTTTGGTAGGCACTCTCAAGAAGTTAAATATAAGATTGGCATTTTAAAATTCAACGAAATAAAGTTGAACAGAGCACGCAAAAAGCTATTAAGCAAAGAAGTCAGAAATAGAGATTAAAGACAAGCTATACATTATAAACATCGAAATATAACAAAATCTAGATACTGAGATATTCACTGCTAACAAATGCGGCCTAGCGACTGTCCCTACAACATAAGAAAAACAAGACATGGAGATACCTATTCTTAGTTCATTCTACATCAACCATCTCACATTTGAACAAACACCTTCTAAGCACAGGTGAAACAGTGCTGTACTCAGACCAAACTAAAGAAAATTACCCCTCCGCAACTCACCACCTCCC
>OY992881.1:57514625-57517125 GCA_963921405.1 Cepaea hortensis
GAAGTCAGGGGAAACTCACTACATTAATTGCAAATGAATTGCTTTAGAGCCAATATGCGTAGTGGGGTGGCATGTTCAAATTTATCTGATACCTGTATTCGGAGTGTATAACTTTATATGACATCATGAACATTCAATAACGACATTTACAAGTTCACTACAAATTAAAATGTGACTGACTAGTGAAAGTCGAACTTTACATACAATGAATGAATTCCACCCCCCCCCCCCCCCCAAAAAAAAAAAACAATAGACGGTACGCTTTATTACAACACGATCTCAAGTAATAAAATAGATGTTGCTTCTAAAGCCTTCTTTAGCACACAAACAACAAAAGCACACCAATACAACTACATGAAAAACATTATATATACACAGTCAAACCTCGGTTTTCGTCGATAATCCGTCCGAAAACAATCGGCGACATCCGAAACCGACGAAAACCGAGGCAATTATTTCCATATGAATCAATGTAAATCTAATTAATTCGTTCTAGACACTCCAAAATACATACCGAAAACACATTGCATGGAGAATAAATATAGTGTTTAATACTATCTTTCGGCCCCACACTTGTCTGAACTCAACATTTGCCGTGCCTAGTAATAATGTGTATGCCATTGGGCCTGTTGAATTTTTCAAACCATCCTCTGCTGGCCTTAAAATCGCTAAGTATACTAGCACTCGTCCCAGGCATTTTCTTAATCAGATCGGCATACAACAGACTGGCCTTTTCACATACGATTGCCTCCGATACAGAATCGTTATGTAACTGTTTTTGATTTATCCAAATATTCGACACCTTCAATTGTTTGCGATCTCTGTTTCGTTAGCACATTCACGCCTTTCGCTACTTTAGCCTCCTTTATTTCTTTCTTTTTCGCCACAATGGAACTTATCGTGGATGGCGAATTCCAGTACATGCTGTCGATTTCAGAAATCTTAATGCCCATCTCGTAATTTATTATTAGCAAATGATGCTCACACAACGAAAAACAACGCCAAACTAAGCATAAGAATGCATGGGTCTCTTTGTTTTCGAAAAATTAGCAGCGAGTTCACATGGGCACCTCGACGAAATACGAGGCAACCAACGAAAACCGGAAAAAAATTTCGCGTGAAACACATCGACGAAAACTGATACCGACGAAAATCGAAGGCAACGAAAACCGAGGTTTGACTATATACATACAAGTTACTCGTCTGCATACTTGTCGTGGACTGGACACCTGTGTGGTGAAATTCACGTGTATGATTATCACAAAGCGAATGCACCGGAAACATTCTAATGCACTTCACATGTATGCTAATTTATAGTTACGAGAATGATGTTTTCACACTATGAAGCGTATATGGTGCTAGCCTCACATGTTTGGACCACTCAACACTCCACGGGTGATGTGGTCAATATCACACCGGCCACCATTGCTTCCCAGGACATGTCCTGGCACACATTTTAAGCTGGATTAATCAGCCTAGGTCAATGGGGAAAATATCCTGGTTGTAGAATAACAAACACATACAGAGTATTCTAACTATGTCTCGGGAGCCTGAGGTAACTATCACCGAACACAATAGCACCACGGAGCATAGTTTGAAAATCTCTGCGCTAAGCTGCCAGTATAATATAGGAATGTACACAGACCAAACCTTATAGAACTAAAAGTAATCGGTAAAATTGACATTAGATGGCATGTGTAAGACACGATGATTAATATGAGAAGAAATTGTAAAGTATAGGAGCCGTGGCGGCAATGTGGTTAGTGCTCTTGCTTGTGAAGACAATGGTCCGAGTTCAATACCCAGAGGAGGCGAGAATGTCTTCCTACCAGTGCGGCTCTGGGGTCAATCCAGGCTCATAATAATGGTGCCAAATTATTTTAGAACGTTCTGGGAATTGGGGAAGGAAAGGCGATGGAGAAAGGAACTGACCCCTCCGCCTCATATGCAGTGTCCAAGTAAATGTGAAGGTTTAATACATCACACATCAAAAGCAGTATTTGTTATGGGACTACTACCGTCACCTTCCACAAAAATACAGGCTTTAATACATGACTGTCTTCTTCTCTTCTTCCGCCATATATCCACCATTGGGGCCCAGGCCATCAACCAAACCACGCCACACCGTCCTATCTGTTGCTATCTCCTGCAGCTCCCTCCATGTCCTCACAATATTCACCTCTGGTTTTAATTCTCTTCTCCGTGCGCTTTTAGGTCTCCCACTATTTCGTTTGTCTTGTAGATTTCGGACCAGAGAGTGTGTAGTGATATTGACCTCGGGTTTTCTCAGTGTGTGTCCTATCCAACAGCAACGTATGTTTTTCACCTCTTGGTTCACTGGCATTTGGTTAGGTCCATGGGATATGCACCTCATCTAACACAGTGGAAGTCATTAGTGCATACATTAGTTAACCAACAAGTCTTGCTACGTAAAACGACATTTTTTTTCTTTCACATATCAAACATTAGCTCCATGTGGCGAGCCAATTAACGTTGCTAG
>OY992881.1:57524625-57587125 GCA_963921405.1 Cepaea hortensis
GGGTACAAGCTTTATCCTGGTGCGAGGAAATGCAACCTAAAGACCAAATTTCATGGCAGGACAGACCAGGCCCTAAGTCTTGGTCGGCAACTGGTCTAGGATGGAAGCTCCGACAGGCGGGAAGTTAGAGTATTGCTTTGTTGATCCGGCAGCTTCTGTAGCTTGTCTTGTTCCAAACGTATTGGTGTTACCTTTCCTCTGAAGTACACAAGGCAGGCCGAGAGAGGGATCATGCTGCATGGGCAACACATGGTCTCTAAATGCAGCCCAGGCTTTGTGTTATGGAGAGGTATAACTCCATTTTACAAACTATCGTCTGTCAAGACGGCAAGATGCCAATCAATCTTGATGACAAGTCAATGTTTTAACGTCCTCGTTTCGTTCGGGATTCGAACACGTGTTCATTGGGCCGGCAGACAAGAGTGCTATCCACTACTCTACAGCGACTGCCACAATCAGTATAATCTTCAAGCGTTACAGTCAAGAAGTAGATATCTACTCGTCAGCTCAGCCCGGGGTTGATGGCAACGTCCTACCAAGGAAAAGCAACATTTCGGGAGCCGCGGTAGCAGGGTGGCTAGACCCTCGCCTGCCGGCCCAATGGTAGTGGGTTCGATTCGTGTGTAGGCGGATTCGGATTTTGTAAGTTGACCTGGTCTTGCAGGTCGACACAGCTTAACACTGATACCAATCAATATCTTGGGAAGTCAAGGCGGTCGGCGTGATACTGACCACACCAATCACTGGGTGCCGAGTGGTCTATACAAATATGGGTCTTGCATCGTATGCTCAATCTGCCTTAGTAAGTACAACAACTTGTACGTGGTTGCTTGCATTGTGCGTACACGATTACGCACAATCCAGGAACACTAGGAAAGCATGCACGCGTTCGATTCATAAAGGAAAAATTTACATTCAGTATAGCCGCATTGGGAATATCTACAATCATTTTTTTCCAAAGCGGGAAAATCCATAATTATTAGCCTTAGCGGGAAAATATACAATCATTTCCACAGCGGGAAAATCCACAATTATTAGCAGGGAAATATATGATAGTTACTGCACACAGCGGGGAAGTCTATGATAGTTACTGATGCAAATCTAAAATCGTTCTGTTATATGTAGCACAAACAGTGATCACGACACAAAAAAACTGTAATCATTATAGTGAAGGGGAAAAAACATAATCGTATTTTAGTAACAGTCACAAACGCAAGTAGTATTTTAATATTAACCAGAGCAACAACACATACACATGTAACGGCACCGAACTGCCAATGAAAGTTGCCCAATACAATCATAAAGACCCACATTTGCAAATCCCACGAATGATGAAACTAAAACACAATGTAATACATTCAAGGTTAATGAACGGCGTTCGCAGAAACAAAGTAAAGACATAAGGATCATATGATACACTAGACAATATGAAATTTGAAAGCTAGTGGAATAGAGTGAATTAGAACCTCTCGATTCCAAATAATGACAGCGCCTTTCTAGAGAAACTTGCGTACTTCGATAAACGGCCAGCTAAACAGCCAACAAATCTGTCATCATTATTCAGGTCTACCATCCACTGAATCCACAACTATATAATATGCACATAGTATCAGTCGTAAAGAATGTAGTGATAGATGATGAAACGTACATTTGGGAAATACTATCACAAGAATGTTAGTGGTGCTGCAATATAAAATGTACTTTATGCACATTTCATGTATACATATACCTTCTTTGGACAAACATACACGGTTGGCTAGTCAGTCAGTCAGTCAATCAATCAATCAGTCAGTCAGTCAGTCAGTCAGTCAGTCAGTCAGTCAGTCAGTCAGTCAGTTAGTTAGTTAGTTAGTTAGTTAGTTATTCAGTCAGTCAGTCAGTCAATCACTACGTCAGTTAAATAGATAGTTAGTAAGTCAGTCAGAGAAAAGTGAGTGAGTGAGTGAGTGAGTGAGTGAGTGAGTGAGTGAGTGAGTGAGTGAGTGAGTGAGTGAGTGAGTGAGTGAGTGAGTGAGTTGGTGAGTACCAGTTCGTCCGACCACTCCAATGCCATTGTCAGTGTAACCTAAGGATTACACCAACGTACCCGCTACCCGCTTTTGGAGGTTTGGGTCAGACTGCCGCACCGGTTAAGAAAAATGACCAAGCCAGTCCTAAGTATTAAGCTCGAACGGTATATTCTTGATCATCGCAGTAATCACTTGACTACTGAGGCAGCACATACGACTGTATAATAATAAATAAAACGTTAGGAACATAAATGTCCCAACGACATTACAATAATTATGTGTACCAATAAACATGACGTGTAGTCACCCTGTGCTTGCGGGGTGCAGGGCGATTGATTTATTATGAACAATTAGTGCTCAAAGTTCAAAGCTTTTTAAGCCGATCTGCGCATGACTGTGCACGTTTCCTTAATAGCATCACATTACCATCAGCATGTGTTATACAATACGGCGTAGGTGTTCATGTCTCTCCACAGATCTCGGTCTTCTGCGTGTTCTACCTCAATCCTTCTGAGGATATTCTTTCATGCCATCTTCTTAGACTAGCAAGGATTATTTCTCTCGACCTACCTCTGCCTTTTAGACCGCTGATATTTCCAGCCGTCACGACCTTCACCAACGATCTTTCCTCGTGATATGACAAAAGAACACAGTGTGTCTCCTTCTTACAGTTGTGTATAATGGTCTACTTTCATTAGTCTTATCCATCCATCCATCATGTGCCATGCCGATAAGCGTGGGCGGTCATGTTCTGCCATCTCACTCGATCACCAGAGTCGTGGATCAGCTCCGTGTTCCTGTCTCGACCAGGCCACGTGGCCAAGCGATCCAGTTATTTACTTCTCGGTCTTCCCCTTTCTCTTTCTATCGATCTTGCCGGTTGTCACCAAGTTTTCCAATCCATTTCTTCTCATAACGTGCCCAAAATATTTTGACTGTCTACGTCTAATGTCTCTCATCAGTTTACGATCTTCATTTGTTTCTTGAAGGACTTGTTCATTGGTTTTCCGTCTGCCCATGGTATTCTTTGCATTTTCCTCAGAAACCACATTTCCACAGCCATCAGATGTTTTTCAGCTTGACTGCTCATTATCCACGCTTCACGTCCATACAAAAGTACACGTTCTTTGTAGCACTTCAACCCTCTTTTTCTCGTTTCAATTGATATCTTGTTATTGGTCAGTGTGTTTTTCATTTTGCAAAAGGCTACCTTCGCAATGGCAATTCTTGTTCTAATCTTCTTAAGGCATCTCTCATCAGATATTATGACTGTTCCGAGATAACTATACCGATTCACTTGCTTAAGAATATACCCATTTACTCGTACATCACATTGTGGTATTTCCTTCTTCCAAGTGACGACCATAATCTGTGTCTTTTTACTATTCAGTTCTAACCCTAATTGTTCACTGTGTGCAACAACCGCATCTACTAAATGTCGCAGGTCCTGTTCATTGTCTGCAATCAAGACTGTAACATCTGCATATCTAATGTTATTGATGTATCGTCCCCCAATGTTGATTCCTTCCATATCTTCAATATATCTGAAAATATTTTCACTGTATAGAGAAAAAAGATCTGGAGATATTACACATCCCTGTCTCACACCTCTCTTAATATGCTGATATTGACCTACATCATTATCAATTCTTATGGCAGCTTGTTGTTTTCAATATATGTCTAAGGTCTTTCCCGTCAATTTTTAGATCTTCAAGCATCCTTATCATGTGGACATGTCTCACTGTATCGAAATCAACAAGACACAGATTACCAGAAACGACTAGTAGAAATACTGGACAAGAAAACGGGCTACACATTTGTCTTCATCTGAACCTGAAGACCCGCTTGAGCCATTCTAAATGGCGTATAATACATATGAGGTCATTCTTTGGCCTGTTCAAGCGGCGTGTGATAGACACGGTGTTAATACTAAACATATGCAAAGTTAAATTATACCATCCGACTGATTATGCATTATAGAGATTAAGAGTAAAATAGCTCAGGCAAAAGCTGCATTTCAGAGAATGAAAAGTATCTTATGCAATAAGTCACTATTGCTGAATACGAAAGAGGGTGCTGAAATGTTATGTAGAATCTGTTTTGCTGTATGGAACTAATCATGGAACGTTACTGAACACATTAGGAAAAGCTTGGAAGCAACAAAGATGTGATTCTTTAGATGAATTTTGTGAATAGCTTGGACAGTCAGAGTAACTAACCTGGAAGAGGCTACTGGAGCTGGGAAAATATATACAACTATAAGAAACAGACAAAATCATTCTTTGGTCATGTGATGAGAAGACAGGCATTGGAAAATATCGTGACTAGTGGAAAGATCAATGGAAAAAAAAGAGGCAGACCAAGAGAAATAAAGACGGATGACCTGAGACGGTGGTTTCGGGGAATATCATCGTCAGAGTTAATCCACAGCACCAAGGACCAGGGTCTGTGGAAAGACTTTCACGCCTGGGCTAGCCGGCAGGGCACATGATTATGATAATGCAAAGCCACACAGATTTGTACGTATAAATAAGCATTTATGTTGTATGAGCATTCTAAGCAGGCAGATACGTCATCATCAAAAAGCCAGGTACAGTGCACTGTTTAGCCAAGCCGTGGATCAGCACATCCGATTTCGACAAGCATTTTTCTGGTCAGCTTTCCTTAGCCTTAGATTGTCCCCACTTCGCGTGTCTCAGTTCGTCTAGTCCAGTGGTTCCCAACCGGTAAGGAATACGCCCGCAAAGGGGGGAGGGGGGATTTAGGGTTTCCGGAAGGGGGGGGAGATAAGATTATTTCAAGATCGCGTTAATACAAGAACAAATTACTTGATATTGTTTTTCTCTCCATACTTTACTGTTCTGTACTTCTCACCCTTCTGAAATTCGTTTTATAACGTAAGTAGACCCACAAATCACATTTTATGTAGATGTCTAGACTTGTTCTAGTATGTGTTATTAAATTTAGCGTCCATTATTACATATACTGTGTACGGGCAGGAAAGGGGGGACTTTATATGGAGGACATACGAAAGGGGGGGGGGTTGACATTCTGAACATATGGTGAGGGGGTGCATGGGCCAAAAAAAGTTGAGAACCACTGGTCTAGTCCCTATCACTTGGTCTGTCTGACATAGTATAGATACCATACTTGTAGCTACGCTACCGTCGGCATAGCTTCTGGTCATTGAAACATGCACGCCCACTATAGCTTTAAGGTGCAGGCGTAAGAGGGAGATAGGCAGAATGGATTTGGCTGCAGCCATACTGGTAATTAGACAAACAAGAGACAAGCAACGTCGAAACAGAACGAGACAGACATTAAACACAGAAATATAAAATTCCGTACTGTTGACAGTTGGAGGTCGTGAATCCTCCCTGGAGTCCCTCCTTTTTGACATTGTGAATATTACAGAGGTTCTGAAACTGTCGACAATGTTCACTGTGTTCCTCTGTGTTTGAAAGAAAGAAATATACACATTCCGCGTGACACGGCCGATGCAGCGGGCAATATAGGCCCTAGTTACCACTGCACCACAACATTAGCACTACTGATGTAAGACTAAGTGCGCACACTGAAGTGAACCAACAGCTGGTAGTAGGTAACCGTATAAGGCAGCAATAACTTATAATAAATATTCTCATCAAAGCGATATTTACAGCACAGTTTTGACTACTACTACTACTACTACTACTACTACTACTACTACTACTACTACTACTACTACTACTACTACTGCTGCTGCTGCTGCTGCTGCTACTGCTGCTGCTGCTGCTACCACTCATTAGTCGCTTGAAAGCAATTCGCATGGGTATATTTAGATAGTGATGTTTACTATTGTGACTACTACCACCATCATCAAAAATACCTCCACCACTACAACAACGACTACTAATACTATAGATACTGCTTCTTCTGTTGTTGTTGCCGCTACTACTACTACTACTACTACTACTACTACTACTACTACTACTACTACTACTACTGCTGCTGCTGCTGCTGCTGCTGCTGCTGCTGCTGCTACTACTACTACTACTACTACTACTACTACTACTACTACTACTGCTGCTGCTGCTGCTACTACTACTACTACTACTACCACCACCACCACCGCCGCCGCCGCCGCCACCATCACCACCATAGCTACCACCGCCACTACAACAAACACTACTACTGCTACTTGAAAAAGGATAGTATGGCATATGAGGCTACGACCTATAGCGTGAGAGAATGGAGGTGGAAGCAGTCACAGCGGCATTCCGTTTGGTTAGAGGAGACAACTGCAACACATATTGTCTTCGTCACTGACTCAATTAGTATGCTAAGTAAAGTGGAGAAAGGAATGTTTCATGTGGAATGGCTCACCTCACTTCAGAGGTCACATATTGTGAGAATTGTAAGGGGTTTTTTGCCTTGGCCATGTGGGAGTGCGGGGAGAATGAACAGGCTGATAGGCTGGCAGGGAATGCACCTCTTGGTGGTCGATTACCTATGAACAAAGTGGTCGTGCACATGTGGTACCAGGTGGAGAAGGTGGAGGAACAGATTGAGGACCCGTATGTGGAAATGATGAGACTGCGGGGGACTGGCAGTGGTTCTGATCGAATCTCAAAACTGAGACGTAAGACCAGAAGAACTTTCAACTAGATAGCGGTGGGACGATTAGTAGTGTCACTCTTCGCTGGCTGTTGAACGATTGGGCGGGGCGCATATGGGAATATCCTGAGTGCAGTGATGCCGGTTCTAGGCTCAACTCAACTCAACTCAAATCAAAGACTACTAACACTATCGGTATTGCTTTTGCTGCTGCTACAACAACAACAAATACTACTACTACTACTACTACTACTACTACTAATACTACTACTACTACTACTGTTACAGCAAACACTACTAATATTACTACTAACATCGTCATCAATACCACTAATACTGTCATTACTACTACTACCATTGTTATGACAGCAATAATTGCTACTGACAGCACTACTACTATTATTATTGCTTTAACAACAACACCAACAAACATAAATTCCAATTCACCTGATGCTGCTACTACCACCACCACAATCGCTACTATTATTGTTACAACAATAACAAACAACTAAAGGCTTACACGTATCGGAGTTAGGTAAGTGTGGAGACTGTCCTCCCCATAAAGTTACTACGGTACCATCTCCACGGTGACTATGTAGCAGGCTATCCTTCCCCTCTCCAAGCTCAGAAACACATGCAGTGTGCTAGACATCATCGGTACTTTACATCTGTGGAGAGTGGTAGAGCTACTAGGAACGTTGGGCTCGTTGGAACCGGTGACAAGGGGTGGTGGTGGTCGTTTTGGGTTACCAAATCAGTGGATAGGTTTACGACGTCGAGTGCTACAAGGATTTGGTTCGTTAGGTCCCTCGTCCCGATCTTGCAACCTCAGCTCCCCCAAGTGTTAGGTTCAATGCAGAAAAATGGAGCAAACTTGGCGCGTGCTCTATTCTTGCCAGCAGAAGCGCTAATGTAATCGCTGAGTTGATCATGTCGTGAACACGGTGGGCAGGTGTTCGACGCTTGCGTTCGTCGTCCGCTAACTGGGGGAACGACTGGCCACCTATTACTCCGTGCATCCATGCCCATACAAAATGTGATGTCCCCCATCACATCACTGACCCACCGAGGGAACTGCTTCGGGACAATTGTTTTCTTTCAGAACTAACACTAAAGTATCAAACATGTTACTAGTGTTTCCTAATGATATTTATATTCTATTATTGGTAAATTTATGAATGCAGAATCTACAATCTGTTATATGTGTAAACTAATATTTTATATAAATCAAACTGTGATATATATAAAAAATACATCTCTGGTTTCACTTGCTTCCTATTTTACATAACAAAACATGATTTGTTAAGTGTTATTTTTACCTAACATTTCTCACAACACACGTCGCTAGACTTACAACGCCCGAATAGATCCTTACATGCTGCGGGCACATATTGCCAGCTAGAACAACGGAATTATCTTCTCAGAAGTTCGATGTGAGATAACGAGGGCCTATTTATGCTAGTGTTTATTAACTTCAAATGCCTGACGGCCAACATACGGTGCACACATTCTTACCATGGCCACATCCGTTGACGATGAGGTCACAAGTGTTTACCAATGAATGCGTCATAACAGGTTAGCTGCAAGGTTCTGTACAACCGCTTAGAAGCCGTTGTAATGTTTATTTTAGACTTGAGGTCTTTTTGAAACAGCTGCTTCATGGGAATGTTCTTTTGTTCATCTATGTTTAGCCACCCGAGAACCTGCGCCATACTTTACCCTTTCTTCCAATCCAACATCTGCATTCCTTAAGAAGCTTAATTTTTAAAAGGTGGTTTTAAAGGTAAAAGGGTTGACTTATTGCACCGAGTGGCATCCCATATGGCTCGGTCTCTTTCCACAAGGCGGCCTGTCGAAGGCGTCGTACAAAGCACAAACTATGTAGCTCCAGCGACGACCCCTCAGGAGTCTCCGAGAAAATTGCGCTCGTGAACCGAACGCCCGTAGGCTGGAATCGAATCCACAACTTTCGGAGCGCGAGGCAGCGCGTAACCACTTCGCCGCGGAGACTCCGTAAGAAGCTTAATTAATGTATGGAAGCGAATCATGGAAATTAGCAGACACTTTACTAAGTATGTCCAAGCTGCGGAGTGGTGGTTTTATTGAAGAATGATGAGAGCCCGTGGACGGATAGACAGAGTAATGAAGATATCTTGAGAGAAGTTAACTCACAACGAGAACGGGTTTATCGCACTGGATGAAGTCGGTCCGTATTCTTTGGACATGTAATGAGAAGGGGAAAGCTGGAGTATGTCGCCACAATGGGGAAGTTGGTGGGGATGAGAGGCAGGGGTAGACCAAGAGAGATGATGTTGAATAGTGTGACATCATGGAATGTAGAAACATTAGTGTCAGAAATGATGGCAGCAAACGAGACAGAGGGTTGTAGGCAGACGTGATCACAAACACCATAAGACACTGACTACAGTAAGTAGTACACAGTAGATTAACATTATGGCTGGATTCTGGCACTGATGTGGGATATGCCAGAGAGCCGTGAAATAACAAAGGCTTTTATTGATACAATGGATGTCTGGTCTTAGTCAGATATGACTGAGCTATAGTATGACAATAGACGGTACTACCTGCTTTCTGTTAGCGCCGAACGTTGGGCGGCGCTTACCAAACCCGACACCCCACACTGTGCCAACGGCTCCGGGCGGATGAGTGCAATTAGGAGGGTACAAGCCTTACTCTAATTACTCTAGTGCGAGGAAATTCAACCTAAAGACTAAATGTCATGGCAGGACAGACCAGGCCCTAAGCCTTGATCAGCAACTGGTCTAGGATCGAAGCTCCGATAGGCGGACAGTAAGAGCATTGCTTTGCTGATCCGGCAGCTTTAGCAGCTTGTCTTGTCCCAGGCGTATTGGTGTGACCTTTCCTCTGGAGTACACTAGGTAGGCCGAGAGAGGGATCGTGCTGCATGGGCAACACATGGTCTCTAAATTCAGCCCAGGCTTTGTGTTATGGGAAGGTATAACTCCATTTTATAAACTATCGTCTGTCAAGACGGCAAGGTGCCAGTCAGTCAGTATTGATACAAAATACAATATATACATTGGGTGGCATGTTCCAAGTACTTCCTAGGTTGTTCTGGCCATTTCCATGCACGCTCCGACCTCCAATGCCAGTTTATAATAAATGTTTGTATATCCTTTACAGGACATCGCTGTCAACATCAGCATCTTTCAGCTGGTTGTTGATTTCTTGGCAAGATTACGCTCAGTAGTTTGTCATTGCTTTCTGAGCGACCGGTTCACATACCCCGTAAGTTACCGACGCGGAGAGAACCGCTACTGATTCTCGCCGTCGTCACGATACTGACGAGAGTATACGGGATTACGGAGAAAGTCGCTAACCCTTCGGCCAGGCAGACCGGCCCAATGCCAGTAGCCATCGGAAACTATTTATGGCCATGCCCATGCGCGCATAGCCCCTCAATGCCAGTAGTAATCTCAAAGAATGTCTGGCCATTCCCATGTGTGCGTAGACACCTCAATGCCAGTAGCCATCCCAAAGTATTTCTGGACACAGTCTCAAGTATATTAGTTGGCATGTGTGAAATCTTTGGCCTGATTCTCTGCTGGCTGGTTCTGGCATGATCATCTCCCTCCTGGTCCTGAGATGTGCGCCGGTTATGTTGTGTGTGTTTTAAGATAAGCTCACCCTTTTGGTATGACAACAGCCATAATTTAGATAGCCGTAGCCGCGTAGTGGCTAGTAACCAACCTGACGACCCATTTGGCATGTGTTCCATCGGCATTGAGGCAGATTCTAATTTTTAAAATCGACCTGGTCTCCTAGATTGACCCAACCTAAAATGGGTACCGGCAAATGTTTTGGGAAGTAAAGGCGGTCGGTGTAGTACTAACCACATCAAGTGTAGATTGGTCTATACATGTGAGTCTAGCAACACGTGCTGAATGCGCCTTAAGGTGTACACAAAGGACTTTTACTTAATAACTGTATATGCCTGTTTAGTTGCATCCAATAAATACTTCTTTTTCGGTCTATGTAGTCTCACGACAGACGCTACCGTAGGGGTGTGTGGAACTGTTAAACCTTCACATATTCTAGGTCATCTGGGGTTGGGTGGCCAGTCCCCTACATCGTTGCCTTTCCTCCCCCTACTCCCCCCCCCCCCAGATAAGTCTGAAAATTACATGATGCCAACTTCATGAGGCCGGGTCGAAGCCGGAGCAATACTGGTCTGAACACATCATTCTGAAGCTGCTGAGAACTGAACTCAGATCACTGTCTTGGTAGGCAAGCGAACTAACCCCTTTCTGCCGTGGTTATTTTTCCCCATTTATAACCCCACGTCACGCTATATTAGATCGTTGGTGTAGCTGTTAGGACATTGTGCTGACAACAGTATAAGCCAGATCGGACCAGAGTTCGATGTCAGCTCTCCACGTTCATTTTTTTCTCTCTTATGTTGCACATCCATTACAGGACGTTGCAGTCAACACCAGCATTTTTCAGCTGCTGTTGATGTACTAGGCAAGTTTTACGTTCAGTAGTTTGCCATTACTTTCTGAACGACCGGCTCATAAACCCCCGTAAGTTACCAGCGCGGCACGAACCGCTGCCGATTCTCGCAGCTGCTGTTTTTCCAACGTGGATATACGGGATTTCGAACAATGTCGCCAATCCCACCTATTCTTCCATGCACTCAGACCTAAAACAAATGTGATGTTCCTAACATCTCAAACACATGTGATGTTCCTAACATCTCAAACAAATGTGATGTTCCTAACATCTCAAACAAATGTGATGTTCCTAACATCTCAAACAAATGTGATGTTCCTAACATCTCAAACAAATGTGATGTTCCTAACATCTCAAACAAATGTAATGTTCCTAACATCTCAAACATCACCTGCAGGTTCCTGCTACAAAACTAAAGTTAAAGAAACGTAAAATGTATTCAACGTTACATTCTCACAGGCGTCATGACTCCTTCCATGAGTATTGAACAGATGACGACTTTGCTACTCATCCACATCATCTCCTACCTACAGCAGACAATGGTGTGTAATGTATCCTGCGAAACGTGGCCTTTTTACTACATGGCCCCATTTGTTATTAATTTTCAGGGAAACAAGGCTAAAGAAGGTTTCAATGATAATTTGTGTTCTGTTTAATTTCTAATTTGCAGTTCATGTTCTGGGAGAGAGATATAGAAAAAAGGAAGAGAGAGCGGGTGAGAAACAAAGAGAGATGGAGAGGGGGTGAGAGAGAATTGGGAAGAGACTGGGGATGGGTAACAGAGAGAGGGACAGAGAGGGAGAGAGAGAGGATTTGAAACAGACGGGGATGAGAAACAGAGAGAGTGATAGAGAGGGGGTGAGAGAGAATACGGAAGAGAGGAGGAGATAAACAGAGGGGGATAGAGAGTTCCAGAACATGTATTCTTGTGTATTTAAATACATAAACACTCTTTAAAAGACTGTCATCTTCTTTTGCTGTCCAGTGTCTCTCATTGGAGCATAGGTAGTCAAGCAACTCATGCCAACCCATCTTGTCTGTCGCTATCTCCTTGATTATAACAAAATCCACGGCAGGCAAGCAAGAAATAATTATGTATGGAGATAACACCAAGAGACGGACGAGCAGCGGTCTGTCAAAGTGAATAACCAGAGCCAGAATCAGACAGAGTTGGAGGTCCTTTGCAGCCAACGGCGAATGTGCAGACGACATCTGATTTTACTGATTGATTGATTCCTCTGTGTCACTTATCTGCCTCCTCTCTAGACAAGACCCGACTTGTCTCCGCATTAATTGGGGGACAAAGGGCAGTCAGTTCTCCAGCACCAACTGAAACATATCTGTATGGAAGATAAGCGTCCCTAGGTGCCAACCAACATTCGCATGAACTGACATTCTTGAGTGACACTGACGACAAATTAATTCCCACCAATAAAGAGATTTACTTCACACGCCAGGTTTAGTTGTATATTTGAATTATTCCTAAATGCTCATTTCATTATATGTTATTTTATAACCAAACTACGACGGAATAATCTTCTAATGCGTGTTATTTATTAACAGCCGGTGTTTACATTAAACTAGACGTCATTATCTGCATAACCCAGGTTTTAGACACCTGACTGCCGCTGGGGACTCGGCGTATTTGAGTAATTATGTATTTGTTCGTCGCATACAGTTTGCAAAACGCCTTTGCTGTGTTCACTTTATTGCCAACATAGACACCATAACTCATAACTAATATGTTTTGAACATAAGCTGAGAAAAAGGAAACATTGATTTCATCTTGTCAACGACAAGAATAGTATAGTTGTATAATCAGATAATGGATGCACTACTACAGCAAATGCAAGGCTGAAAACTTGCATAATAAACTGTTGAAAATCATGTAAACTTCTTTGAACAATGACATAGCTCACAATCTAGCCAAATGTTTCGGCAGGTCTAGGAAAGTTCAAACAACTAACATATTCCTTTGTCGACCAATTCTTCAAGTCGGCTGTCAGTTTATGCGACCAAACAAATACTGTCTTTTTTACAAATTCATGCTCGGGAGTAAAGTTCGAGTCAAGATTTGTAATAGTATATTAAATGCGAATTCCTTGGACTGCCAGAGTAACTAACGACGACTGCCTGAAACAGGCTAACGAAACTAGAACATTATATACAACAATAAGACAAAGACAAACAGCTTTCTTCGGTCATGTGATGAGAAGAGAGGCATTGGAGAACATCGTAACAACTGGAAAGATCGAGGGGAAGAGAGGCAGAGGTAGACCAAGAGAAGTGATGCTGGATGGATTGATACGGTGGCATGGAGGAATATCAGCAGCAGAGTTGATCCAGAAAACCAAAGACCGAGATCTATGGAGAGCCATAAACGCCTACGCCAGCCGGCACGGTACTTGATGATGATGATGATATTAAATGCTCATTACTTTACATTTACTAATAGCTGGAAATTCCCTCACACGTAAACACACCGACTGCCATAAGTAACTTATAGAAATACTGGAATGGAATAAGAGTCATATATTTGACTTCTCTGGACATTTCATCCATTGTAGGCTTCATCGAACTGAGAGCCCAGGTCAATTTTAGAAATTATTCGCCTGGATGAGATTTTGACACACGACCACGGCAAGCGTACTAGCCACTGCGTTGCCATGTCTCCAAGTCGGCACAACAATTCAATAAAATAAAACGTGTCTTTTATTATTTCACTGTTATTAATCTATTGGTATTTGAAGCGGGTGACAATTGGATCCTGGTTCCGTTGTACACAGCATATGCAGCAAAACATGTTAATTTTAATGTTAGTTTTATACTCACTTTTTATATGTCATATTTACATATGATATATCAATAAAAGTACATAGACCTAGATGTGAAACTTTGTAAGACAGCAGAATAGAACATATAACTTATAAATTATATGCTTTCAGATGGGTTAAGTTGAGCTAAGAACCGACATCACTGCACTCGGGACAATCCCATACGTGTTTCGTCCCCTCGTTCAACAGTCAGCGAAGAGTCATAATACTAACCGTTTCCACCGCTATCTGATTGAAAGTTCTCCTGGTCTTCACTCTCAGTTTTGAGAGTCTTCCAGAACCCCTGCCGATCCTTTGCAATACCATTCTTTCCACGTACGGGTTCTCAATACTTTCCTCCCCCAGCTTCTCTTCCTGGTCCCACAGGCGCTCGACCACCTCTCCCTTGTCCGTAGGTAATCGACTACCAAGAGGTGTTTTCCCTTCCAGCCTATCAACCTGCTCATTCCCCCGCACCCCAGCATGACCAAGGCAAAACACCAATAGAATTTGAGTAACGAAGACACAAAAATAGAATTCTCACAATCTGTGACCTCTGAAGCGAGGATAGCCATTCCACACGAAACGTTCCTTTCTCCACCTTACTAAGCATACATCTTGAATCCGTAATGTTTGCAATGTGTGTTGCAGTGGTCTCCTCTAACCAACGGAATGCCGCTGTTACTGCTTCCATCTCCATTCTCATGCTTGAGGTCGTAGTCTCATATGCCAGACTCTCCTTTTTCAAGCATCGTCCATTAGCTTCGCGATGAAACCCCAACCGCTACGTCAGTTTCTCACCACTGACCCGTCAGTGTAGATCACTATGTCACCTTGATGTGTGTTGCCCTGGATCAGTTGTTGCACCTCAACCTCTGTGCGGCCTGCTGCCCATTCTCTGGGCTCACAACCCAGTGTTACTTTAAGTGAATGTGCCAGTCAGTCTTGTCTTCCGGTACTTTAACCCTCTCTTGTTCGCTATTGATGGTCTCTAGATCACACATCTAGCAGTGCACCGGTGACTTTATTTCCTTAAACCCTTCAGATGAATTGTAGTGACTTTCTGGAAAGAGTTTGGTTAAGTGACAACTTTTAATAACACCAGCATTGCTTGTTATAACTATCTTGGAAGGTTTAGATCCATTCATTACTACAGGAGACAAATGAACATCGTAGACTGATTAGAGAAATTAGACGTAGACAGTCAAAATTTTTTGGACATGTTATGAGAAGAAATGGGTTGGAGAACTTAGTGACAACTGGCAAGATCGAGGGGAACAGACCAAGAGGAAGACCGAGAGGAAAATACCTGGATGGCTTGGCCACATGGCATGGACGAGACAGGAACACTGAGCTGATCCACGACACTGGTGATCGAGTGAAATGGCGAGTCATGACCGCCCACGCTTTCCGGCATGGCACATGATTGATTGATTGATTACTTCTCTATATTTTATATTAAGGTGTCTAATTGAGAACTTCGTCTTAACAAGTGCATTTGCTATGACGATATTTATGTATTATAGCATGTTTACTGATAGTTCTATTTTCTGCCTGGTGTATTATTCATTACTTTATTCTCTCCTTTGTTTATTGCGCATACTTAATGAGATACTATTTTACTAAGTAGGCGAGGGGTATTATTCATTACTTTATTATCCCATTTGTTTATTACACGTACTTAATTATGGTATGTTTACTTTTGTCTGCCCCAATATAAAATTCCATATCTCAGTAAAAAACTGAGGGAAAATGATGAGATTTAGCATCTAACCTTATCGTTATATCCACGCAACAAAACAATTTTTGTTCTGGAGATTGTACAGCAGATTTCAAAGTTTGTTTATATGCGGTATATAATTTACGGGTCAGAGCTGAAGTGCATGTTATTAAATGTATTACATTTTCTCGCGGAAACATTGGCGTTAAAAAGTTAATTTTTTCGTGGGACACGGGATTGGCCTTATGACAAGAGCCTCGTGTAGTGGAACGGGGAGTGTTAAGAGGTGTTGTCAATAATGTGGGTGCTTTCATGAAACCTGACTATTTTTTTTTTTAATCTTACCATTTATCGCTAACATCTGAATGTGTGAATATTGTTGAATGGGATTGAATGTGAAATTTTGTACACTTCAAAGCATCGCAATGAAGTTGTACACATATTTTTATCAAAAAGCTGATCACGGGAAACTGTTTCATATACTATTACAAATTGCATGCATTGGGTTTGAGTAAAAGGTCATTTCGTCGATTGGTGCTGGAATCTGGAATGAAACCATCATGCAACAACAACAACAACAACAACAACAACAACAACAACAACAACAACAACAACAACAACAACAACAACAACAACTTTATTTTCAAATGGTTAAGAATTTGACACGCAGGCCCGTCTAACATTCTGCCCTTTTATCACTCTCTTTCATACATTAGCAAACGGTAGGTAGAAAGTCAATTGTAGACAGCTTTGACAAGCATGTCATAAGGCGAGCTATTATTAAAATGCTGGATACCAAAGAAACAGTGACTGAAAGAAAACGTAGTGTTTGGTTGAGAAAGAACAATGACATAGAGCTATCCAAGAAATCTTTGTAGAAAATTATAAGGACATTAGGCTTCACGTTTAGAAAGTATAATTTAGATAGAAATATCATTTGCGAGCAACCGCATTTAGGAGCCATGAGAAGCAAATACCTACGTGAAATAAGGGAAATATGCAAATAAAATTATGACATAGAGTATTTGGATGAAGCCTGGATCAATGCGCACCACACAAGAGAAAGGGAATGGCAATCAGTGGATGGAAAGATAAAGCGGTATGTGCCCAGTAGTATCGGACAGCATTTGGTAGTACGCATAATGGCTTACTACAGAATGCTGGACTCGTGTTCGTATCAAAGCATACAGACAATAGGGATTACCGTAATAAGATTAATGGTAATGTATTTAGAGATTGGCTCGAGAACGCAGTGCTTCCATGCCTTGATAGACCGTCGTGTCCAATTATGGACAATGCATGATATCACAATGTTGTTGCCCAAGAAGACAACATACCTATAGCATCGAGCACAAAGGCAACAATAAAGATATGGCACCGAATGGAAAACTTACAATTTCCATAAACGTATTTCAAGCTAGAATTGTTGTCTCTTGTAAAACAGACTCCAAAAAAGCACGAAATAACAAATCGAAAAGTTGATAGAAGAGCATCGTCATGGGTGCTTGAGACTTCCGCCGTACCATTCTCATTTTAACCCTATAGAACTTGTGTGGGCTAAAATTAAAGGACGCGTGGCAGCTGACATTACTATATTCAAATTGTCTGACGTAAGGATACTAACCCAGTCCACGCTATTAAATATTGATGAAAGTTAGTGGGGAAAAATGTGAGGACGATGTGTTGAAAGAGGAAGATGACTATTGGAGAAAGGATGGATTTAATTTTATGCATCCGAGAGCAGTCATCAACCTACTGGAATCGTGCGACACAGATTAAGGTCTGGTAGATCGCAGACATTAATCCACATGCACACCTACTGGGATATTTTTGCTCCAACTATTCAGAAGAAGAATTGCAGGCCCTTAACATGACATCATCGGCAAAAACAATACAACTTGTCAATGGCAACAGTTTGTATTCCATAGTGATTAATTTTCAGTTCCGTAAGCCCTCAACGGTGACAAACAACTGGCATTGAAAAAAACAAAAGCTCTAGACGCATTAAATACCAACTGAAGAGTAATATTGCCGTGGGAACTGACATATTGTGGCATAACAAGAAACGTGAGAAGAAACACGTTGTCAAATGAGGGGACTACACACGAACATACGAATCATTCTATAAACTTCAATGAAAAGAGGACCAACATCTTGACCGTTAAGAAGGAAGCCCACTACAGAGACATTCACAGCTATATTCGGCGTGCAAAACAGGTGATCATGTTCCGTCTTAGCAGAGTAGACATTGCACCCACTCCCATATGAATCTGGATATGCCATGTGTCGTTATCCGAACTGGCGGGACATTACTGTAAAACAAGTTTGTTAGCGAGAAATCACTAGTTTTTCACCAAAACTTCAAAGAAATGTGGCCGCTTTCCATGATTTAAGTTGCTTTTGGGCCTACCAAAAACATATTCCTTGGGTGAGAGTAAATGAAAGACGCCAGGAAAAATTTCATAACGATGCAACAGACAGTTTTCAAAATAATTGATCGTGAATGAAATCATTCATTTCTGGACAGAGTATAAATAATATTTTACTAAGATGTATTATCAGATGTAACAAGAGTATGCTAAGATAATTAAAGAAATAAGAGATAAATGTGTGAAGGCAAAAGAAAGTTGGTTAAACGAGCAATGCAAACAAATTGAATTAAATTCCATTAAAGATCAAAAAAGTATGCACAGACAAATCAGTGAGCTCACAGGAAGAAAAATAAGAATAAATACAGGGTGTTTGAAATCAAAAACAGGAAAGATATTATTGGAGGAAGGTGCTATAATGAAGAGGTGGAATGAGTATATAAGAGAATGGAGAAAGGGAAGAATTAACAGAAGAAAGTAACTTAGAAGGCCCACCTATTCTAAAGGAAGAAGTCGCTGACGCTATGAAACATATGAAGAAAGGAAAAACAGCTGGGCCAGATGAAATCACAGTAGAAGAATTAGAAGTATTGGGAGAATATGGGGTAGATATATTAACCAAAATGCTAAATGATATTTACAACAGTGAATATTTACCGAGCGATATGGTAAAAGCTGTATTTATAGCAATACCAAAGAGACCAGGAGCAATTAAATGTGAAGAGTTTCGTACAATTAACCACATAAACCATGTCAATAGGCTTCTACTCAGAATTATAATGAGAAGACCCAGAAAGAAAATAAAAATGGAAATTAGTGAAGAACAGTACGGTTTTATGGAAGGAAAGGGTACAAACAATGCGATATATATATATATATATATATATATATATATATATATATATATATATATATATATATATATATATATATATATATATATATATTAAGAACATTAATAGAAAGGTCAATAGAGAAACAGAGGGACATATAATTATGCTTCATAGATTTTACTAAGGCATTTGATAAAGTAAAACATGATGAGCTGATTAAAATGTTTGCTGATATCAACATTGATGGGAAAGATTTAAGAATAATAAAGAATATATACTGGAACCAAGTAGCAGCAATTAAAATGGGAAATAAAGAGGGTAGTTGCGAACAGTTAAAGCTAGGAGTACGACAGGGGTGTGTCTTGTCACCCGATCTCTTCTCCCTATATAGCGAAGTAAGAATGAGAGAGATCAAAGAGAAGCCATGAATACTAATCAAAGGATAAACAATATACGCTATGCAGATGACACAGAATTGGTGGCGGATAATGCAACAGACCTACAACAATTATTGGACATTGTAGTACCAGAGAGCGCACAGAAAGGACTCTCCTTGATTATCAAGAAAACAGTAACAATGGTGATATCAAAGAAAATGGGAACACCAAAATGTGACATAGAAATAGAAGGGGAAAGTCTCAACCAAGTGGATAATTTTAAATACCTAGGGGCACTTATAACATCAGATGGAAGATGTACAATAGAGATTAAGAGCAGAATAGGGCAGGCAAAAGCCGCATTTCAGAAAATGAAGAGTATCTTATGCAATAAGTCGCTATCAATGAATAGAAGAAAGAGAGTGCTAAAATGCTATATAGAACCAGTTTTGCTGTATGGCAGCGAATCTTGGAATGTAAATGAACAAATTAGGAAGAACTTAGAAACAACAGAGATGTGGTTTTTAAGATGAATGTTGCGAATTCCTTGGACTGCCAGTGTAACTAACAACGATTGCCTGAAAGAGACTAATGAAACTAGAACACTATATACAACAATAAGAAAGAGACAAACTGCTTTCTTTGGTCATGTGATGAGAAGAGAGGCATTAGAGAACATCGTGACAACTGGAAAGATCGAGGGGAAGAGAGGCAGAGGCAGACCAAGAGAAATGATGCAGGACGGATTGAGACGGTGACATGGAGGAATATCATCAGCAGAGTTGATCCAGAACACCAAAGATCGAGATCAGTGGAGAGCCATAAACGCTACGCCAGCCGGCACGGCACTTGATGATGATGAAGATGTATTATTCGTTACTTTATTATCTCCTTTGTGTATTACACGTGCTTAATGAGATATTATTTGACTACTTATATGAGATGTGAATATATTATAATTATTATCAACAGAACTTTGTATGAATGCCATCATTATCTGGATGTACAATGATCCAGGCGAATGGACATGTGCATATTATGGATATCTGAGAAACTTATTGCATGGAAAGAGTGGTGCATGTCTAATTAGACATGAGAAATTAACTATATCCATAAGTATCTATAAGTGTGAATAGTCAACGCATCATCTTATTGGACCGGAACAGATGATGTAAATATCTGACTTTGGGGATAGAAAAAGGTTAAAGGGCAGATGATGTAAGGACTTATTGTGCGATTACGGCACACTTAACCGACCCCAAGCAGCATATAGGAAAATCCACAATGAAAACATGAAACATTAAGATCGATATCTGGCTAATGTGATATATTACTGTACCCAACTTCTTGATGACTGCGGGTACATGTTTGTTGTTCTTTTCTTTCAACAGTGATGGTGTCTGCCTACAATAACGTTCACCGGTGATATCTGAAGGATCTTACCTTTCTACTGCAGTAAAGAGTGACGACATTGTACCAGCCATCACTCAGAGCCCATTCGTTCCATCAACAACTAACTGACAACAAAAGCCGAGTAGCCCCATGCTAACCTTAGATACCTCGGCGCCAACACCAAAGCCAGTAGCAATAGAATACCAAAGAAGAGGAAACTATAGCCTGCTGTAGAGTGACATAGAGACAGACAGTCATCATCATTCATTGTTCAATTATCAATTGTGTTGTTTACGAGACATAACCATCTTTCACATAGTCCCAATCATCCATTATAACACTTTGAACTGTTAAGTGGGACTTAGTTCATTCGTGTATCCTCATTATGTATGTGTGTAACAGTGTTACACATTTACGTGAAAATGTTAAAATACTATCTGAGGGATTCAAAACTTAGTATTAGAAGAGCTGTGTGGCAGGAATAATACTCAAGAGTGAGCATCCTCCTCTCTGACGGCAGTGCCTTTCCTGTGCGCTCTGAACCTTCTACCTGAGAACTTACTTGACCCCTTAGTGTAATCTTTCCAGACTTGTCTGATTCAGTTCACGAAGGAATCTAACGAGCCATTATTTTTTTGGTAGTTGGCAACCACTATTTGGGGATATATGTATCTCCACTCAAAATAAACGCCACAACCTCATCAATCACCTACCTCGGATTGATCTTTAAAATAAATATAGGTCTAGCACAACATGCTCCACGCGTATGAAGGCACGTAAAAGAGTCCTTTGTTTTCTTATTTACTTAATTACTTATTAACTTATTTATTTACTTACTTGTTTATTTACATACTTATTTATTTACTTCCTGACTTACTCAACAGCTTATGTAATTATAAACGAACCAGCTTACTGTTAGGGCCGAATGTTGGGCGGAGCTCACCAAACCCAACACCCCACACTGTGCCAACGGTTCGGGCGGAAAGGCACAATTGAGAGGGTACAAGCCTTACCATAGTGCGAGGAAATGCAACTTAAAGGCTAAATGTCATGGTAGGGCAGACCAGGCCTTAAGCCTTATTCGGCATCTGGTCTAGAATGGAAGCTCTGACAGGCGGAAAGTTATAGTATTATTTTGCTGATCCGGCAGCTTCTACAGCTTGTCTTGTTTCAGACGTATTGGTGTTACATTTCCTCTGGAGTAAACTAGCCCGAGAGAGCGATCGAGCTGCATGGACAACACATGGTCTTTAAAGTCAGCCAAGGCGTTGTGCTATGGAGGGGTATAACTCCATTTCACAAACTATCGTTTGTCAAGAAAGCAAGGTGCCAATCAGTCAGTCAGCTTACATAATTAACTATATTATATTATATGGAGTATTTACTCTTCACAGCTACTCTTGTTACAATAAGAGTGCAGCAAAGGCGTTTCGATAGATACATGTTACTTCACGCCACTGCAGCTTTTCTACTATCTCACTGAAAACTTCCAGTCCCCAACATAGCGGTTAGACATTGAACCGTTAAGGCCTATGGCGTGTTTATGCTTGTGGCTACGGTTTGCATTCGCATTTCCTCATGCTGGACTGTTAGAACATGCTTCCGTCGCCCTGCTACTGAGTGAGTGTGTGGGTGACACTGTGAGCTGTGAAATTCGTGTGGAATGCTTTTACATCTGTCCGCTGTTGTTTGCACAGTGAACTGTAAGTTCGATTGTTCGGAACAATGGCCGGCTATCGCTGAATTGACTAGTTTGCCTTTTTGGGTCACGAGTGCATTTTTCAGGAGACTCCTGAGAGTCGTCGCTGGAGCTATGGAGTTCGTGCTTTGTGCGGCGCTCTCGGCGGGTCTTCCTGCGGAAAGAGACCGAGCCATGTTGGATAAAACCCGGGTCAATGAAGTCTTTCTGGTGACTGCCGATTCCATCGACGATGAACTGTATTTTTCGTGGAGGACTTTTGTGTTGGCATTCTGACGGCTGCATTATGCACAGTGTACCTGTACGGGCTGTTGGCTTGCAGAGACTCCGTCTGTTCCACTTTTCACATTGGGCTGTGAGGAACATTTTGTGTGATATTTACTGGCACAGGAACGGAGCATAATGAGGACGACCCGTTGCCGTGAATTTGGAACCACGACTAACTAACTGAAAACTCCTGATGTGATCAGACTTCGTGCAGAAGCAGATTGGTGTTGGAATTATTCCTACCCATCAATAACAGGCTGTTGCAGTTATTCAGTGGCGGGATCATCAGGTTGCGCTTGTCAAAGCTTTGCAATATCTACTTAGCCTTAGCCTCTCAAATCTCAAAGTGTTAATGTTATTCTGTCCCAAATTCCACCCTTTTTCTACTGTCAAAATGCTGGCTCTGTGGTGATAAAATTACGGTCGCAATTCGTAATCCCACATACCACGTTCGAAACAGAGACGCGGGCAATTTGGCAGCAGAACGTCTTGCGTTGGTTTTCATAAAATAGCATGGTATGAGTGCCGGTCATTCAGAAAGTAATGGCAAATTACTGAGCGTTAACTTGCCGAGAATTATATATATATATATATATATATATATATATATATATATATATATATATATATATATATATATATATATATATTGTATATCCCTTACAGGACGTGGCAGTCAACATCAACATTCTTCAGCTGCTGTTAATGTACTAGGCAAGATTACGCTCAGTATTTTGCACTGCTTTCTGAGCGACCGGCTCACATACCCCGTAAGTTACCAACGCGGCGAGAACCGTTACCGATTCTCGCGCAGGTTAGATTCTCGCGCAGGTTACTTTACTCACGAGAATATACGGGAGTACGGCGTTTTCTACAGGTGTCATTAGGTGACAGCAACAACGAACTTTATATTCTTGTTCGTCACGTGCCGCTAGGTGTCTCATGGGCATTCGCAGCGCATAAACAAAATGGCGACTGTACTTACAGAGTGTACAACCAAAGAGCAACGTGCTGTTGTGCGTTTTTTTGTGGGCAAAAGGACAGCCTGCAAAGGACATTCATAAGGAAATGCTTCCTGTTTATGCTGACAAATGTTTGTCCCGTAAAGTGGTGCATAGCTGGGTATAAAAAATTTTCAAGGAGGCTCTAAAGTTGTTGATGAAATCCGATCTGGGAAGGTTATGCTGACAGTGTTCTGGGATTGTCAAGGAGTGCTTTAACAATTTCAAGGAGAAAGGTGACAATGTGAATTCTGAATCGTACTGTGAAGTTCTATCGATGCTTCATGATGCAATTCGAAGAAAACGTCAAGGACTTCTGACTAGAGGAGTGTTGATTCTTCATGACAATGCCAGACCACATATCTTCTTCTTCTTCTTCTTCTTCAGCTTTCCGAGCCATTGAGGTTCTTTGCTGCAAATACAATCCGTCTCCATTCGTCTCTCTGGTGGACCTTCTCTTGCCAGTCGTTGATTCCAAGTGCTTGTAGGTCTGTACATGTATTATCTCTCCACCGTCTTCTTGGTCTACCTCGGGGTCTATGGTCATTTATTTCCTGAGTGTAAGCGAGTTTTGTTTCCCTATTATCTTCCATTCTTTCTATATGCCCCAGCCATTGTAGTCTATTAGCCTTCATGATACCAGTGATTAGCGGGGACTTAAACAGATCATAAATGTCTTTGTTACTTCTTCTTTTCCACTCTCCACTTTGTGTATCCCTAATGGGTCCAAAGATGCGTCTTAAAATTTTGTTCTCAAAGGTTTGTGACAAGGCTTCGTCTCCTTTCGTTGTACTCCAGGTTTCAGAGCCATACAGCACAACTGGTCTGATCAGCGTTTTGTATATTGTGATTTTGGTGTTAGGAGAAAATTAACCAACTAAGGTGGAAAGTTCTGGACCATCCACCTTACATCCTCGACTTAGCCCCTAGCGATGTACACCCTTTTGGTCCACTGACAACCCACCTTGATGGGAGACATTTCGCGAATGACGCCGAAGTTGAATATGAAGTGAAAACGTGGTTTAGAAAACAGAGCACGCAGTTCTTTGCAGCCTGTTTGGGAGGACTGATAAAACGATGGGATAAGTGCATCAATGTTGGTGGAAATTATGTTGAGAAATAAAGGGACAATATATGTATAAAAATAAACTGGTTTCAAGTTGATATCATATTTAGTAATTTTTCTACAGCCATTTGTGACTTACTTATTGACTTCCCTCTCGTGTGTGTGTGAGTGTTTGTAAATCATCATCAGAGAAGGTTCATTCAACGGCCAGGACCTACAACAGGTAGCTGCGAACCGCCAGACATGGAGAGCCATGACTTCTGCCCTATGCGCCACCTTAGGCTCAAGAGGAAAGACTAACTAATATATATATATATATATATATATATATATATATATATATATATATATATATATATATATATACATATATATATATATATACATATATACATATATATATATATATATATATATATATATATATATATATATATATATATATATATATATATATATATATATATATAGTCAACCGTCCTGTACATTTTCTTCTGATTGCATCATGAAGCATCGATATAACTTCACAGTACGATTCAGAATTAACATTGTCACCTTTTTTCTTGAAATTAATTAAAAGCACTCCTTGACAATCCCTGAACATTGTTAACATAAACTTCCCTGCTGATGGCGTAACCTTGAATTTTTGGAAACAAGAAGAAGAAGCATGTTTCCGTTGCATTGAAGCACGCTTTGATTCGGGCTGGTAGTCAGCATAAGCAGGAAGCATTTCCTTATGAATGTCCTCTGCAGGCAGTCCTTTTGTCCACAATAAAGCACAACAGCACGTTGCTCTTTGGTTGTACACTCCGAATGTGAATATAAAGTTCGATGTTGCTGTCACCTAATGACACCTGTAGAAAACACCAATTACATTTACCTGCCATCCCATAGAACTGTGTGACTTCAGAGAACGAGAGAGAGAAAGAGAACGAGAGAGAGAGAGAGAGAGAGAGAGAGAGAGAGAGAGAGAGAGAGAGAAAGAGAACGAGAGAGAGAGAAAGAGAGAGAGAAGGAGATGGAGATCGATAGATAGATAGATAGAGAGAATGAGAACAAGAGAGAGAAAGCGAGAGAAGAAGATGGAGATAGAAAGAGAGAGAGCGCGCGCGCGAGCGAGCGAACGAGAAGGAGAAACAAAGAGAAGGAGTTGGCGATAGATAAAGAGAACGACAGAGAGAAAGAGAGAGAATTCGAGATAGAAAGAGCGCGAGAGAGAGAAAAAAAGAGAAGGTGGTAGAGATAGACAGAGAGATAGAGAACGAGAGAGAGAGAAAGAGAGAGAAGGAGATGGAGATAGAGAGATAAATAAATAAACAGACAGACAGGCAGGCAGGCAGGCAGGCAGGCAGGCATGTAGGCAGGCAGGCAGGCAGGCAGACAGACAGACAGATGAGAAAGCTTTAAGTGAAAGTAATGGGCCTAGCATGTGACATGTCACATAAATCCTGCCATCTGTAAACAAATATTAATTCTCTGTGCCTCATGTCACACACGGTATAGTTAGCTATCCTCCCATTATTTACAATGTGGTTCCATATTTTCTCGTTTCGTCTGATTTTTCGTCAGACTATAGAAATCTTTATTTATTTGAACAAGCAACACGGTGTGTCTAATGCAAGGCGATGTTCCATTGTAGCTTTCATCCGCTTGCTTGTCAGCTGTAAAATCATTTGGGAGTGAAAGAGTTAGGAACATATCACCGCCCCCCCCCCCAAAAAAAAAAAAAAATTGTGGCTAAAAATAGCGGTGACGACTTCCAATTACGATCAGACAGGGCGCGCAATCAAAAATAAGGCAGACACGTCCTAGGCCAGTGATTCTCAACCTGTGGGGAATTCCACCCCCTGTCTCCCAAGGGAGGAATTTTAGGGTTTCCGGGGGGGGGGGGGGATTAAGATCATTTCAAGATCGCGTTAATACAAGAACCGATTACTTGATATTGGTTCTGTACGTCTCACCCTTCTGAAATTCATTTTATAACTAAGTAGACCCGCAAATCACATTTTATGTAGACGTCTAGACTTGTTTTAGTATGTGCTTTTAAATGTAGCTTCAATTATTGCGTATATTGTGTAGGAGTGGGGGGGGGGGGTAATTTATAGGGAGGAAATATTACAGGAGGGGGGTCCTGAAAGAGTCCTGAAAATATGGTGAAGGGGGGCACAGGCCAAAAATAGGTTGAGAACCACTGTCCTAGGCGATGCTTCCCGAAGATACCACAAGCGCGGTATGCATGGCTTCCTGGTCTAGACCCATCGTTTTCCAAGTAGGTCATGTCTTTATTCCGGGGGGCCAGTTAGTGGCGCTGTTTTAGGGGACCAATTGGTGGCGCTGATCTAAGGGGCAATTAGTGGCCCTGTGCTAGTGAGATAGTTAGTAGCGCTGTTCTAGGGAGCCAGTTAGTTGCGCTGTTCTAGAGAACCAGTTAGTGGCGCTGTTCTATGGAACCAATTAGTGGCGCTGTTCTAGGGAGCCAGTTAGTGGTGCTGTTCTATGGAACCAGTTAGTGGCGCTGTTCTAGGGAGCCAGTTAGTGGCACTGTTCTAGGGAACCAGTTAGTGGCGCTGTTCTAGGGAACCAGTTAGTGGCGTTGTTCTAGGGAACCAGTTAGTGGCGATGTTCTAGGGAGCCAGTTAGTGGCACTGTTCTAGGGAACCAGTTAGTGGCGCTGTTCTATCGAACCAGTTAGTGGCGCTGTTCTAGGGAACCAGTTAGTTGAGCTGTTCTAGGGAACCAGTTAGTGGCGCTGTTCTAGGGAGCCAGTTAGTGGCACTGTTCTAGGGAACCAGTTAGTGGTGCTGTTCTTGGGAACCAGTTAGTGGCGCTGTTCTAGGGAACCAGATAGTGGCGCTGTTCTAGGGAGCCAGTTAGTGGCACTGTTCTAGGGAGCCAGTTAGTGGTGCTGTTCTAGGGAACCAGTTAGTGGCGCTGTTCTAAGGAACCAGTTAGTGGCACTGTTCTAGGGAACCAGATAGTGGCGCTGTTCTAGGGAACCAGTTAGTGGCACTGTTCTAGGGAGCCAGTTAGTGGCACTGTTCTAGGGAGCCAGTTAGGGACGCATTAGTAGCTCTGTTCTATGGCAGGGGTGGGGAGTTGCTGGGGGAAAGGGGGGGGGGCTATTATTTGCGCTGTTTTAGGGGGAAGAGCAGTAAGTGACTGTTCTATGGCGCCAGCTATAGGCGCAGTTGGTGTGCGGGGGAGGAGATGGGTGCTGGGGGGAGGGAGGGTGTTAGCTAGATTTGCTGTTCTAAAAGAAGAAAAAAAAGGTGAGGGTGGGGTTGGATGGTGGCGTTATTATAGGGGACCAGTTAGTGTAGCTGCTCGGGGGTGGGGTGGGGTGATCAGTGACGCTGCAAGAAGAAAGGGTGGGGGAGGGGGGGCTGTTAGTAACGCAGTTCTAGGGGTGGGGAAAGTTAGCAGTGCTGTTCTTCAGTGCCAGTTAGTGGCGCTGTTCCTTGGTGCCTGTTAGTGGCGCTGTTCTAGGAGGGCCTGTTAGTGGCGCTGTTCCTTGGTGCCTGTTAGTGGCGCTGTTCTAGGAGGGCCTGTTAGTGGCGATGTTCTAGGAGGCCCTGTTAGTGGCGCTGTTCCTTGGTGCTTGTTAGTGGCGATGTTCTAGGAGGCCCTGTTAGTGGCGCTGTTCTAGGAGGGCCTGTTAGTGGCGCTGTTCTAGGAGGGCCTGTTAGTGGCGCTGTTCTAGGAGGGCCTGTTAGTGGCGCTGTTCTAATAGTGCCTGTTAGTGGCGCTGTTCTAGGAGGGCCTGTTAGTGGCGCTGTTCTAGGGAGCCTCTTGGCACAGTTCTAGGAGGGCTTGTTAGTGGCGCTGTTCTAGGAGGGCCTGTTAGTGGCGCTGTTCTAGGGAGCCTCTTGGCCGCTGTTCTAGGGAGCCAGTTAGTGGTGCTGTTCTAGGGAACCAGTTAGTGGCGCTATTCTAAGGAACCAGTTAGTGGCACTGTTCTAGGGAACCAGTTCCGCAGTTAGGGAAACCAGTGGCGCAGTTCTAGGAGGGCCTGTTAGTGGCGCTGTTCTAGGAGGGCCTGTTAGTGGCGCTGTTCTAGGAGGGCCTGTTAGTGGCGCTGTTCTAGGAGGGCCTGTTAGTGGCGATGTTCTAGGAGGCCCTGTTAGTGGCGATGTTCTAGGAGGGCTTGTTAGTGGCGCTGTTCTAGGAGGGCTTGTTAGTGGCGCTGTTCTAGGAGGGCCTGTTAGTGGCGATGTTCTAGGAGGGCTTGTTAGTGGCGATGTTCTAGGAGGGCCTGTTAGTGGCGCTGTTCTAGGAGGGCCTGTTAGTGGCGCTGTTCTAGGGGGCATTGTTAGTGGCGCTGTTCTAGGAGGGCCTGTTAGTGGCGCTGTTCTAGGAGGGCCTGTTAGTGGCGCTGTTCTAGGAGGGCCTGTTAGTGGCGCTGTTCTAGGAGGGCCTGTTAGTGGCGCTGTTCTAGTAGTGCCTGTTAGTGGCGCTGTTCTAGGAGGGCCTGTTAGTGGCGCTGTTCTAGGGAGCCTCTTGGCACAGTTCTAGGAGGGCTTGTTAGTGGCGCTGTTCTAGGAGGGCCTGTTAGTGGCGCTGTTCTAGGGAGCCTCTTGGCCGCTGTTCTAGGGAGCCAGTTAGTGGTGCTGTTCTAGGGAACCAGTTAGTGGCGCTATTCTAAGGAACCAGTTAGTGGCACTGTTCTAGGGAACCAGTTCCGCAGTTAGGGAAACCAGTGGCGCAGTTCTAGGAGGGCCTGTTAGTGGCGCTGTTCTAGGGAGCCTCTTGGCGCAGTTCTAGGAGGGCCTGTTAGTGGCGCTGTTCTAGGGAGCCTCTTGGCGCAGTTCTAGGAGGGCTTGTTAGTGGCGCGGTTCTAGGAGGGCCTGTTAGTGGCGCTGTTCTAGGGAGCCTCTTGGCGCAGTTCTAGGAGGGCTTGTTAGTGGCGATGTTCTAGGAGGGCCTGTTAGTGGCGCTGTTCTAGGAGGGCCTGTTAGTGGCGCTGTTCTAGGAGGGCTTGTTAGTGGCGATGTTCTAGGGAACCAGTTAGTGGCGATGTTCTAGGGAGCTAGTTAATGGCGCTGTTCTAGGGAACTAGTTAGTGGCGATGTTTTAGGGAGCCAGTTAGTGGCACTGTTCTAGGGAACCAGTTAGTGGTGCTGTTCTTGGGAACCAGTTAGTGGCGCTGTTCTAGGGAGCCAGTTAGTGGTGCTGTTCTAGGGAACCAGTTAGTGGCGATGTTCTAGGGAACCAGTTAGTGGCGCTGTTCTAGGGAACCAGTTAGTGGTGCTGTTCTAGGGAACCAGTTAGTGGCACTGTTCTAGGGAACCAGTTAGTGGTGCTGTTCTAGGGAGCCAGTTAGTGGTGCTGTTCTAGGGAACCAGTTAGTGGCGATGTTCTAGGGAGCCAGTTAGTGGCGCTGTTCTAGGGAACCAGTTAGTGGTGCTGTTCTAGGGAACCAGTTAGTGGCGATGTTCTAGGGAACCAGTTAGTTGAGCTGTTCTAGGGAACCAGTTAGTGGCGCTGTTCTAGGGAGCCAGTTAGTGGCACTGTTCTAGGGAACCAGTTAGTGGTGCTGTTCTTGGGAACCAGTTAGTGGCGCTGTTCTAGGGAACCAGATAGTGGCGCTGTTCTAGGGAGCCAGTTAGTGGCACTGTTCTAGGGAGCCAGTTAGTGGTGCTGTTCTAGGGAACCAGTTAGTTGAGCTGTTCTAGGGAACCAGTTAGTGGCGCTGTTCTAGGGAGCCAGTTAGTGGCACTGTTCTAGGGAACCAGTTAGTGGTGCTGTTCTAGGGAGCCAGTTAGTGGTGCTGTTCTAGGGAACCAGTTAGTGGCGATGTTCTAGGGAGCCAGTTAGTGGCGCTGTTCTAGGGAACCAGTTAGTGGTGCTGTTCTAGGGAACCAGTTAGTGGCGATGTTCTAGGAAGCCAGTTAGTGGCACTGTTCTAGGGAACCAGTTAGTGGCGCTGTTCTATCGAACCAGTTAGTGGCGCTGTTCTAGGGAACCAGTTAGTTGAGCTGTTCTAAGGAACCAGTTAGTGGCACTGTTCTAGGGAACCAGTTCCGCAGTTAGGGAAACCAGTGGCGCAGTTCTAGGAGGGCCTGTTAGTGGCGCTGTTCTAGGAGGGCCTGTTAGTGGCGCTGTTCTAGGAGGGCCTGTTAGTGGCGCTGTTCTAGGAGGGCCTGTTAGTGGCGATGTTCTAGGAGGCCCTGTTAGTGGCGATGTTCTAGGAGGGCTTGTTAGTGGCGCTGTTCTAGGAGGGCTTGTTAGTGGCGCTGTTCTAGGAGGGCCTGTTAGTGGCGATGTTCTAGGAGGGTTTGTTAGTGGCGATGTTCTAGGAGGGCCTGTTAGTGGCGCTGTTCTAGGAGGGCCTGTTAGTGGCGCTGTTCTAGGGGGCATTGTTAGTGGCGCTGTTCTAGGAGGGCCTGTTAGTGGCGCTGTTCTAGGAGGGCCTGTTAGTGGCGCTGTTCTAGGAGGGCCTGTTAGTGGCGCTGTTCTAGGAGGGCCTGTTAGTGGCGCTGTTCTAGTAGTGCCTGTTAGTGGCGCTGTTCTAGGAGGGCCTGTTAGTGGCGCTGTTCTAGGGAGCCTCTTGGCACAGTTCTAGGAGGGCTTGTTAGTGGCGCTGTTCTAGGAGGGCCTGTTAGTGGCGCTGTTCTAGGGAGCCTCTTGGCCGCTGTTCTAGGGAGCCAGTTAGTGGTGCTGTTCTAGGGAACCAGTTAGTGGCGCTATTCTAAGGAACCAGTTAGTGGCACTGTTCTAGGGAACCAGTTCCGCAGTTAGGGAAACCAGTGGCGCAGTTCTAGGAGGGCCTGTTAGTGGCGCTGTTCTAGGGAGCCTCTTGGCGCAGTTCTAGGAGGGCCTGTTAGTGGCGCTGTTCTAGGGAGCCTCTTGGCGCAGTTCTAGGAGGGCTTGTTAGTGGCGCGGTTCTAGGAGGGCCTGTTAGTGGCGCTGTTCTAGGGAGCCTCTTGGCGCAGTTCTAGGAGGGCTTGTTAGTGGCGATGTTCTAGGAGGGCCTGTTAGTGGCGCTGTTCTAGGAGGGCCTGTTAGTGGCGCTGTTCTAGGAGGGCTTGTTAGTGGCGATGTTCTAGGGAACCAGTTAGTGGCGATGTTCTAGGGAGCCAGTTAATGGCGCTGTTCTAGGGAACTAGTTAGTGGCGATGTTTTAGGGAGCCAGTTAGTGGCACTGTTCTAGGGAACCAGTTAGTGGTGCTGTTCTTGGGAACCAGTTAGTGGCGCTGTTCTAGGGAGCCAGTTAGTGGTGCTGTTCTAGGGAACCAGTTAGTGGCGATGTTCTAGGGAACCAGTTAGTGGCGCTGTTCTAGGGAACCAGTTAGTGGCGCTGTTCTAGGGAACCAGTTAGTGGCGCTGTTCTAGGGAGCCAGTTAGTGGCACTGTTCTAGGGAACCAGTTAGTGGTGCTGTTCTAGGGAGCCAGTTAGTGGTGCTGTTCTAGGGAACCAGTTAGTGGCGATGTTCTAGGGAGCCAGTTAGTGGCGCTGTTCTAGGGAACCAGTTAGTGGTGCTGTTCTAGGGAACCAGTTAGTGGCGATGTTCTAGGAAGCCAGTTAGTGGCACTGTTCTAGGGAACCAGTTAGTGGCGCTGTTCTATCGAACCAGTTAGTGGCGCTGTTCTAGGGAACCAGTTAGTTGAGCTGTTCTAAGGAACCAGTTAGTGGCACTGTTCTAGGGAACCAGTTCCGCAGTTAGGGAAACCAGTGGCGCAGTTCTAGGAGGGCCTGTTAGTGGCGCTGTTCTAGGAGGGCCTGTTAGTGGCGCTGTTCTAGGAGGGCCTGTTAGTGGCGCTGTTCTAGGAGGGCCTGTTAGTGGCGATGTTCTAGGAGGCCCTGTTAGTGGCGATGTTCTAGGAGGGCTTGTTAGTGGCGCTGTTCTAGGAGGGCTTGTTAGTGGCGCTGTTCTAGGAGGGCCTGTTAGTGGCGATGTTCTAGGAGGGCTTGTTAGTGGCGATGTTCTAGGAGGGTCTGTTAGTGGCGCTGTTCTAGGAGGGCCTGTTAGTGGCGCTGTTCTAGGGGGCATTGTTAGTGGCGCTGTTCTAGGAGGGCCTGTTAGTGGCGCTGTTCTAGGAGGGCCTGTTAGTGGCGCTGTTCTAGGAGGGCCTGTTAGTGGCCCTGTTCTAGGAGGGCCTGTTAGTGGCGCTGTTCTAGTAGTGCCTGTTAGTGGCGCTGTTCTAGGAGGGCCTGTTAGTGGCGCTGTTCTAGGGAGCCTCTTGGCACAGTTCTAGGAGGGCTTGTTAGTGGCGCTGTTCTAGGAGGGCCTGTTAGTGGCGCTGTTCTAGGGAGCCTCTTGGCCGCTGTTCTAGGGAGCCAGTTAGTGGTGCTGTTCTAGGGAACCAGTTAGTGGCGCTATTCTAAGGAACCAGTTAGTGGCACTGTTCTAGGGAACCAGTTCCGCAGTTAGGGGAACCAGTGGCGCAGTTCTAGGAGGGCCTGTTAGTGGCGCTGTTCTAGGGAGCCTCTTGGCGCAGTTCTAGGAGGGCCTGTTAGTGGCGCTGTTCTAGGGAGCCTCTTGGCGCAGTTCTAGGAGGGCTTGTTAGTGGCGCGGTTCTAGGAGGGCCTGTTAGTGGCGCTGTTCTAGGGAGCCTCTTGGCGCAGTTCTAGGAGGGCTTGTTAGTGGCGATGTTCTAGGAGGGCCTGTTAGTGGCGCTGTTCTAGGAGGGCCTGTTAGTGGCGCTGTTCTAGGAGGGCTTGTTAGTGGCGATGTTCTAGGGAACCAGTTAGTGGCGATGTTCTAGGGAGCCAGTTAATGGCGCTGTTCTAGGGAACTAGTTAGTGGCGATGTTTTAGGGAGCCAGTTAGTGGCACTGTTCTAGGGAACCAGTTAGTGGTGCTGTTCTTGGGAACCAGTTAGTGGCGCTGTTCTAGGGAGCCAGTTAGTGGTGCTGTTCTAGGGAACCAGTTAGTGGCGATGTTCTAGGGAACCAGTTAGTGGCGCTGTTCTAGGGAACCAGTTAGTGGCGCTGTTCTAGGGAACCAGTTAGTGGCGCTGTTCTAGGGAGCCAGTTAGTGGCACTGTTCTAGGGAACCAGTTAGTGGTGCTGTTCTAGGGAGCCAGTTAGTGGTGCTGTTCTAGGGAACCAGTTAGTGGCGATGTTCTAGGGAGCCAGTTAGTGGCGCTGTTCTAGGGAACCAGTTAGTGGTGCTGTTCTAGGGAACCAGTTAGTGGCGATGTTCTAGGGAGCCAGTTAGTGGCACTGTTCTAGGGAACCAGTTAGTGGCGCTGTTCTATCGAACCAGTTAGTGGCGCTGTTCTAGGGAACCAGTTAGTTGAGCTGTTCTAGGGAACCAGTTAGTGGCGCTGTTCTAGGGAGCCAGTTAGTGGCACTGTTCTAGGGAACCAGTTAGTGGTGCTGTTCTTGGGAACCAGTTAGTGGCGCTGTTCTAGGGAACCAGATAGTGGCGCTGTTCTAGGGAGCCAGTTAGTGGCACTGTTCTAGGGAGCCAGTTAGTGGTGCTGTTCTAGGGAACCAGTTAGTGGCGCTGTTCTAAGGAACCAGTTAGTGGCACTGTTCTAGGGAACCAGATAGTGGCGCTGTTCTAGGGAACCAGTTAGTGGCGCTGTTCTAGGGAACCAGTTAGTGGCACTGTTCTAGGGAGCCAGTTAGTGGCACTGTTCTAGGGAGCCAGTTAGGGACGCATTAGTAGCTCTGTTCTATGGCAGGGGTGGGGAGTTGCTGGGGGAAAAGGGGGGGGGGCTATTATTTGCGCTGTTTTAGGGGGAAGAGCAGTAAGTGACTGTTCTATGGCGCCAGCTATAGGCGCAGTTGGTGTGCGGGGGAGGAGATGGGTGCTGGGGGGAGGGAGGGTGTTAGCTAGATTTGCTGTTCTAAAAGAAGAAAAAAAAGGTGAGGGTGGGGTTGGATGGTGGCGTTATTATAGGGGACCAGTTAGTGTAGCTGCTCGGGGGTGGGGTGGGGTGATCAGTGACGCTGCAAGAAGAAAGGGTGGGGGAGGGGGGGCTGTTAGTAACGCAGTTCTAGGGGTGGGGAAAGTTAGCAGTGCTGTTCTTCAGTGCCAGTTAGTGGCGCTGTTCCTTTGTGCCTGTTAGTGGCGCTGTTCTAGGAGGGCCTGTTAGTGGCGCTGTTCCTTGGTGCCTGTTAGTGGCGCTGTTCTAGGAGGGCCTGTTAGTGGCGATGTTCTAGGAGGCCCTGTTAGTGGCGCTGTTCCTTGGTGCTTGTTAGTGGCGATGTTCTAGGAGGCCCTGTTAGTGGCGCTGTTCTAGGAGGCCCTGATAGTGGCGATGTTCTAGGAGGCCCTGTTAGTGGCGCTGTTCTATAAGGCCCTGTTAGTGGCGATGTTCTAGGAGGGCTTGTTAGTGGCGCTGTTCTAGGAGGGCTTGTTAGTGGCGCTGTTCTAGGAGGGCCTGTTAGTGGCGATGTTCTAGGAGGGCCTGTTAGTGGCGATGTTCTAGGAGGGCTTGTTAGTGGCGATGTTCTGGGAGGGCCTGTTAGTGGCGCTGTTCTAGGAGGGCCTGTTAGTGGCGCTGTTCTAGGAGGCATTGTTAGTGGCGCTGTTCTAGGAGGGCCTGTTAGTGGCGCTGTTCTAGGAGGGCCTGTTAGTGGCGCTTTTCTAGGAGGGCCTGTTAGTTGCGCTGTTCTAGGAGGGCCTGTTAGTGGCGCTGTTCTAGGAGTGCCTGTTAGTGGCGCTGTTCTAGGAGGGCCTATTAGTGGCGCTGTTCTAGGGAGCCTCTTGGCGCAGTTCTAGGAGGGCTTGTTAGTGGCGCTGTTCTAGGAGGGCCTGGCGCTGTTCTAGGGAGCCTCTTGGCGCAGTTCTAGGAGGGCTTGTTAGTGGCGCTGTTCTAGGAGGGCCTGTTAGTGGCGCTGTTCTAGGGAACCAGTTAGTGGCGCTGTTTTAGGGAACCAGTTAGTTGAGCTGTTCTAGGGAACCAGTTAGTGGCGCTGTTCTAGGGAGCCAATTAGCGGCACTGTTCTAGGGAACCAGTTAGAGGTGCTGTTCTTGGGAACCAGTTAGTGGCGCTGTTCTAGGGAACCAGTTAGTGGCGCTGTTCTATGGAGCCAGTTAGTGGCACTGTTCTAGGGAGCCAGTTAGTGGTGCTGTTCTAGGGAACCAGTTAGTGGCGCTGTTCTAAGGAACCAGTTAGTGGCGCTGTTCTAGGGAACCAGTTAGTGGCACTGTTCTAGGGAGCCAGTTAGTGGCACTGTTCTAGGGAGCCAGTTAGTGACACTGTTCTAGGGAGCCAGTTAGGGACGCATTAGTAGCTCTGTTCTATGGCAGGTGTGGGGAGTTGCTGAGGGAAAAGTGGGGGGGGGCTATTATTTGCGCTGTTTTAGGGGGAAGAGCAGTAAGTGACTGTTCTATGGCGCCAGCTAGAGACGCAGTTGGCGTGCGGGGGAGGAGATGGGTGGTGGGGGGAGGGAGGGTGTTAACTAGATTTGCTGTTCTAAAAGAAGAAAAAAACGGTGAGGGTGGGGTTGGATGGTGGCGTTATTATAGGGGACCAGTTAGTGTAGCTGCTCGGGGGTGGGGTGGGGTGATCAGTGACGCTGCAAGAAGAAAAAGGGGGGGGGGGGGGTGTTAGTAACGCAGTTCTAGGGGTGGGGAAAGTTAGCGGTGCTGTTCTTCAGTGCCAGTTAGTGGCGCTGTTCCTTTGTGCCTGTTAGTGGCGCTGTTCCTTGGTGCCTGTTAGCGGCGCTGTTCTAGGAGGGCCTTTTAGTGGCGCTGTTCTAGGAGGGCCTGTTAGTGGCGATGTTCTAGGAGGGCCTGTTAGTGGCGATGTTCTAGGAGGGCTTGTTAGTGGCGATGTTCTAGGAGGGTCTGTTAGTGGCGATGTTCTAGGAGGGCTTGTTAGTGGCGCTGTTCTAGGAGGGCCTGTTAGTGGCGATGTTCTAGGAGGGCTTGTTAGTGGCGATGTTCTAGGAGGGCTTGTTAGTGGCGATATTCTAGGGAGCCTCTTGGCGCAGTTCTAGGAGGGCTTGTTAGTGGCGCTGTTCTAGGAGGGTCTGTTAGTGACGCTGTTCTAGGGAGCCTCTTGGCGCAGTTCTAGGAGGGCCTGTTAGTGGCGCTGTTCTAGGGAGCCTCTTGGCGCAGTTCTAGGAGGGCCTGTTAGTGGCGCTGTTCTAGGAGGGCCTGTTAGTGGCGCTGTTCTAGGGGGGCCTCTTAGTGGCGCTGTTCTAGGAGTGCCTGTTAGTGGCGCTGTTCTAGGGAGCCTCTTGGCGCAGTTCTAGGAGGGCCTGTTAGTGGCGCTGTTCTAGGAGTGCCTGTTAGTGGCGCTGTTCTAGGGAGCCTCTTGGCGCAGTTCTAGGAGGCCCTGTTAGTGGCGCTGTTCTAGGGAGCCTCTTGGCGCAGTTCTAGGAGCCCCTGTTAGTGGCGCTGTTCTAGGAGGGCTTGTTAGTGGCGATGTTCTAGGAGGGCCTGTTAGTGGCGCTGTTCTATGGAGCCTCTTAGCGCAGTTCTAGGAGGGCCTGTTAGTGGCGATGTTCTAGGAGGGCTTGTTAGTGGCGCTGTTCTAGGGAGCCTCTTGGCGAAGTTCTAGGAGGGCCTGTTAGCGGCGATGTTCTAGGAGGGCTTGTTAGTGGCGATGTTCTAGGAGGGCCTGTTAGTGGCGCTGTTCTAGGGAGCCTCTTGGCGCAGTTCTAGGAGGGCATGTTAGTGGCGCTGTTGTATGAGTGCCTGTTAGTGGCGCTGTTCTAGGGAGCCTCTTGGCGCAGTTCTAGGAAGGCCAGTTAGTGGCGCTGTTCTAGGGAGCCTCTTGGCGCAGTTCTAGTAGGGCCTGTTAGTGGCGCTGTTCTAGGTGGGCCTGTTAGTAGCCCTGTTCTAGGAGGGCCTGTTACTGGCGCAGTTCTAGGAACACTTTTCTAGGCTGATAGTGAATTTTCCAGAATTCCGTCTATAGATAAGAATCGACCACACACAACATCTCAGATGTTTGTACTTTTGTCATGGTATTTCTGTCTTTTATGACATTACTCATTATTGTAATAGAATACGTGTATGCCTCGGTCTCCATTAACAAACAGTATAAATGAGTAACAATGATATTAAGAGGATCACCGAGATAAAGGAGATTGTAAAAGGAGAGTAAAAATCACAAGTTAAGATCCAATGATCCTCACCGATGGGTCGTTTGACTTTCAGAACAAAAACCTTGTGTTATCCGTTTTTCAAACTGTACGAATTAAACAGCGTAACACCGGACACATACTATAAGGCTCTCTGCCGAGGGTTGTGGCTGAGCGCCTCTAAGCCATAAAACGCTCGGATGTGAAAGTCTGGCCGATGCCCAGATTCTGAGCAGGCTACATGCCCAGTCCAAATACTTGTCCGAAGGCTCTCAGCTGCGGGATATGAGGGGTCCCCGGATAATAGGGCTTGGCGTTTTTCTCGCTCACCTCTGCACAGAGGTAAGGTGCTCAGCCGGCAGCACATGTAGCCTACCTCGTGAGCGAGTACTAAAAGGTAGAAGAGGTGCCCCAGTCGAATGAAATTGGTTACGAAAACTGTCTGTATCTAACTCATAGAGAGTCTAGACAAAGGTGGAAAAACGTCTCAATAACACGAAATGAAACGCACGGCTAGCGAATCCATTGCGTGGCCCGAAGTCCAAAGCAAAAGCTTACATAGTGGATGTCGCCCGCAGACTGACCGTTCCTGGTGTGTACTTGAGCGACCAGTGGCAAGCGAAATGCCCAACACATGGAAGTGAGGCATTAAAGCAGCCATGAGCAGGACGTGGCAAATCCTCGGGTGAGCCCAGTCTCAGAGCAATATGTGCCGGCTCTGCAATTATGGAAGCCTCCTTGGATAGCGGGGGAATGCCCATGGTCTGCCCCTGCCTTCCCTTGAGGGTTTACCGTGATGTCAATGACTGTTCTACTTTTGCCAGCTGAGATGAAGGCGATACCACAGCACTAACAGTCTTAAGTCCCTCGAATCCCCGGGAAGGCTAACCCGTAAACATGCCTGATGAAGTCGGATGTGCTGGCCTACGGGTGCAAATAAATCAGGCACAACGCAGAACACGTCCGAGTGAAATGTCTTTCGTGCTAGGAACAGCTCTGACTACCTAGTTTCCGAATGCCGCTCTTGTTCGGAACAGCTCTAACTAGGTAGTTTCCGAACGTCCGTCGTGCCTGGAATAGCTCTGACGGCACGACAAGCACATGTCCGAACCGAAAACTCGCTGAGTGGATACCAACTGCAGATCTTTCTGGTTTGTGCGGGAAAGGCCCGGGGCGAACGAAATGCCCAATATATTGAAGTGAGGAATTAAAGCAGCCATGAGCAGGACGTGACAATTCCCTCGGTGAGCCCAGCACCAGGGCGCTATGTGTCGGCCCTGCAATTATGGAAGCCACCCTGGATGGCGGAAAATGCCATGGACTGTCCATGCCTTCCTTTGAGTGATGACCGTTATGTCTTCGGCCGTTCCAACTTGGCCAGCTGGGTTGTGGACGGTACCGCAAAAGTAAGAGTCTCCCAGGAATGCTACCTGGTCAAAAAAGCACGCTAAAAGTCGGATGTGTTGGCCTACGGGTTTCGGCCCAAGGGCGCATAACTTAGACACATCACAATCACATCTGAAAAAACACTCCGGATGAACGCAAAGAAGACGAAGAAGAAATAGCGTAACATATGAACATACCCACCAACAGATGGTGGACTAAGCTGGAGACCAGCCGAGAGATAGTTGTTGGTTGTGGTCTCAAGTTGGCGCTGGTAGACAGAAGATCTCTTTACAGAGACAGTGGCCGCGGTCACCGACCAATATGATCACTGCCAAGTGTCAATGTTGCATGTTTTCTCATATAGGGAGTAATATCACAAAATGCTTTGTTGCTTGGTAGAGATTGAGTTCTAATAACACGCTCTTCTGATTGCGATAGCTAACGTTTTATTTCCCTTTAGCTGTTCTATATTAACTACAGCTAAAGGATTTCTTTTCTTTAAATAAACTGACGGGGGCCTCCATGTCGATCCAGCCTGGAACTGGTTTTCAGGAAATGGTGTTATAAGTAAAGGCGGTAGGTGTGATATTTATCCTATCACAGATCGAGTTCAGATAGGGATTCTCCGTGGCGAAGTAGTGAAGCCGTCTGCTTCGGGCTCCGAAGGTTGTGGGTTCGATTCCCGGCCGCATCCTTCGGTTCACAAGTGCATTTTTTTCTGAGACTCCTGAGGTTCGTCGCTGGAGCCTCGAAGCGGGAGCCTTGGGAGTCAGGTAGCTCTGTGGCTAGCACGCTTGCCTGCAGGCCAAGTGGTCACATGTTCGAATCCTCATAGGATATGATTATTTAATAGACCCGGGCTCCCTAGTCCACCCAGCCTTAAATGGGTACCAAATAATATCCTGGGAAGTAAAGACGGCCGGAGCGGTGCCGACCACAGCAGCCATCGCGCCGAATATTCTGCAAACATATTGTGCTAGCACCGTATGCCCAACAGACTTCATGATGTAAAGGGATCCTGTACTTATTTCTTACTGTAAGCCACCAGCTCCGTGGCGAAGGCTGTTACGGGCGCAGTTCGTAATCCCCCATACCGCGTTCGAATCACAGCTGCGGGCGATTTGGCAGCAGACCGCCTTGAGTTGGTTTTTATGAAATGGTATGGGTGCCTGTCTTTCAAAAATCAATGGCAAACTACTGAACGTAAACTTGCCCAAAAATCACGAACAGCCAAAAAATTCTAGGGTTGACTGCTACGTCCTGTAAGGGATATGCAACTAACTAACCGAAAGTCACAAAGAACGTTGCTTCTTACTGAAAGCCACAGAGAACGTTACTTCTACTGTAAGCCACAGAGAACGTTACTTCTACTGTAAGCCACAGAGAACGTTGCTTCTTCTCAGCTTATTTATATGAACTACAACGACGCTTACAGCGGTATTAAGACTGAATCGATGCTGACATCAGATTTATAATTAACTATAATGAATGCTGCGGCGTGCACTTGAATATCGTACGCTCAAAAATCTGGGACAGCCACGGCTGAAATAAAACAGTATACTCAGACAAACACATGGGTAATGCATGTTTTGACTAGTGGCAATTATAAATAAAGAGATCCCCACTGGCACAATTAGAAGGTACATACAAATAAGCGGCAGGGAAACTGGGAAAACGAGGATACTTGTCCTGTTTTCTGTCGCTTAAAAAAAAAAGGTCGCTTAAAAGTCATTGCACCGGTTGTTTTTTTAAAAAATCCCATATGGCTCATTCTCTTTCCGCAGTGCAGGCTGCTGAAAGCGTCGCACAAAGCATGAACTCCGTAGCTCCAGCGACGACCTTCAGGGGCCTAAGAAAAACGCATTCGTGAATCGAAGGTTCGCGGCCCGGAATCGAACCCACAACCTTCGGAGCCCGAAGCAGACGGCTTAACCACTTCGCCACGGAGACTCCCTGTTTTCTGTAAGGTCTTTTAACGGTGTCGTTTTGTTACATTATGGAATGGAGAATAACACCGGGCAACCTTTGCTACAATCACGATAATTGTATTATTAACTGGCTGACTGAATAATTGATTTATTTATTTGATGACTGGTTGATTGGATGATTGACTGAATCACTGATTATTTCACTGATATTGCTTATTTGCATCGCTTCAAATAAGTCTTCATTGTGCTATGACGTACAGATTTAAAGGATAGATTATCTACTTCATTGTACCGGGTTAAACCCATCTGACCTACCGAAAGAATCGCACAAAGCACAATCTCCGTAGCTACAGCGAAAACATCCGTAGCTACAGCGATAACAGCCCTCCCCCCCCCCCCTTTTTTTTTTTTTTACCCACGACCCCAGGTGTATCCGGAAAAAAAAATTGCACTTGTGGTTTGAAAGATGCAGTCCGCAATCGAACCCAGAAACTTCAGAGTGCGAGGCAAACAGTTTGATGACATCGCCACGGAACTGTCCCTAACGAACTTCGTGCAATGTGGGCGTACTAGAATTCTAGGATACTACAAATATTTCGCTGTAGGTTTTTCGTGTAAAATGTGCCAGAGTAACGACCGTATTCTTTTTCCGTGAGATATGTCAAGAGCCCGTCAGACTGGTCCCCGGACTTTGATGTTCTGCAGACAATCTACTGCACGATGATGATGTGCGATGGTACAGGCCTGCTCTTTAAGCATTCCAAGCACTGGGGATTTTTGACGTCGCAACGTGCACATGGGACCTGCTGATTTGATCCTTGTCCCTGAGAGTCAGGCGTCATACCCATTCCCCATAGATCGAGTTAAGCAGAACACCACCAGGTTCCTCTGTAAAACAAATGTCCATGTAAATTTGGAGCTATAACGGGACCATATTTCACAACAGACATGTCTTTCTCAACAAGAATTACTAGTGGTCAATGCATTAGTAATGTCTGGTATTCAAAGATTACCGGATCAACTTATGAAAGCGCCGATATATTTATTATTCATAGTTAGAACATTTCTTCTGCCCTTAATCCCTTATTGGGGGATAGGTCCTTAACCGAATTGCATCAAGTCGTTCTGTCTCTTGCAGCTCAATATAATTAATCTCTGCCTGTAATTCTCTTCTCCTTGTGTTGTTAGCTCTCCCGCTTCTTCGCTTGCCCTGTGGGTTCCAGACAACAGAATGTCTAGTTATATTCTCCTCAGTTTTCTCAGTGTGTTTCCTATCCTATATAGCGCTAGCGTCTTCACTTCTTGGTTCAGTGTAAGTTGTTTAATTCTCTCCATTAGCACTACATTTGGTGCTTCCGTATGCTGTGCAAGCACCATTAAGTGTGCGTTTGTAGTTTATTAGTAATTCTTTTGGGTGTCATTCGTGTTTCTGACTGATAAAGTGTAAATATGTAACACTGGAGTTAACAATCATAAGTTTTGTGCTAAGTTTAACTGATTTTGTGCCAAACAAAAAGTAAGTTTGGACCAAACAACAAAATGGGAAGTAAGGAAGCGTCATAATTATGACTTAACAGTTGCTAATATGATAGTAGACATGCTGTATTATAATGCAATGACAACATTTCGTCGATATAGAAGCCTACGGCAGATACGTGAAGTCGCTTACAACAATTAATCATCCCATGGCACTCAGTTAACTTCCTTTGACTTCCACACATTTCCTAGTACCAAGAAAGCTCCTCTTGCCACTGTTCCCCTATTTTTTGAATCGGGCTGTTATTTGTTGGGTCTTTCCTCCTCTCTCCTTTAATTTTCCTGCAGAAAGCGACCCTAGTATGAAGACAGCGGTCGCAGCTTGCCCGAGGTGGTGGGACTTCAGGACGGACATTTCTGGATCCGAGTTACCGACTGTCCTCAGTCTTATGCACAACTGGAAACCAAACGTTTTGCGTCTATCTCTACGGCGAAAAGTCTAACTGTATAACCGTCTTGTGTCAGACTGTGGGTGAGGTGCCGTAATCGGTCTTAATCAAGGGCCACCTTGCATGCGGACACTGCGTGTTCCAGCGCCTGTTTCTCTCGATAGAGAGATGGTAGGACATCATAAAACGACCTGACGATGAAACTGAGTCGCAAAGGTGCCATGTCCCATATGTTGTTCCAGAGCATGTAACTTTGTAAGGCCTCATCACATGGCATACACTAGCCTTGTCAGGACTGTTGCACAGCCTTTTGACTCTCTTGTTTTTCCAATAACGGATTTTCTGGACCACCATTCACTTTCGACCATCACCTGACGTGCACTGTCCGAAATCTTGATGTTTTGACTGTATATTCCATGGTTTGCCTTATAGCATCTAGATGAGATCGAGAATAGATGAAATAAGGCAAACCAACTCATTGGAGAAATGGCACCAATACTGAAGAACAATAAATACTAAAGTGAACTCTACAACACAATCTTCCTACCAACTCTATCCTACCAACGCCATCCCTAGACAATGGCAGAAAAAGAGAAAAGAAACATTACAACAACGGAAATGAGATTCGTGCAAAGACTACGCAATGCATCATGAAGTGACAAAATCAGATATGAAGAAATCAGGAATAAAGTGGGGGTTATAGCAACGCTAGATTCCATCAGAAAACAGCAAGTTAAATGGCTTGGCCATATACCAAGGCTACCAACTAACAGTATACCACTACAAACAATAATGTACAGACCAAACGGAACCAGAGGAAGAGGCCGACCATGTAAACGATGGACAGAGGGAATAACATAATCCATGGGAATCTCTATATATGAAGTCCATAAGCAGGCACTCTCCCGCTGGTTATGATTCACCTCGACACCACAAGGTACAAGAGAAACAAGATGAGATTTCCGTAATTCCTTGGCAGAGCCGATAGCGCCTCTAACCTCATTTTACAAAACTCAGACTACATATGGGCGGTGCTGCTGGGCGAAAAACATTCAGCCATCTCTGAGGAACACTTGATCACAGAAACGGCCTCATCGCACTCCGGACATTCTCACACATGCTCCGTATTACTCCTTGAAAGCCACCGAAGAGTTCGCCTGCTGATAGTTCCAGATAAAGTTAGCTTCATGTATTTTACAGGACATCGCAATCAATCCCAGAATTTTGGCTGTTCGTGATTTAACAGACAGTCCTTGTCTATCAAGCATGTGTCCTTAGTACTCTTCTTTGTGGCAGTGAAGCCTGGTCAACTTACTCACACCAAGAGAAAAGTTTAAACAGCTTTCACGTGCGGTGTCTGCGAAGAATACTTGGTATTAAGTGGCAAGACAAAATCACACATACTGAAGTATTGGAAAGATCAGGTTGTATGACGGTTTGTTCCATGCTCAGTCTTCGTAGACTTGGGTGGATAGGACACATTAGGAGGATGGATGATAGCAGAATACCAAAGGCAATCTTTTTTGGTGAATTACAGATAGGTAAGAGATCTCGGGGTCGGCCTCTACTACGATACAAAGATGTGTGCAAGCGGGACATGATTGATAAAGGCAGTAATAATGCACATTGGGAGCAACATGCTGCCGAACATGTTGAGTGCAGGGAAAATATCAGAAATGGAGTAAAGGCTAAGGAGAAAATTATTGCAGATAGGTAACACACTCAATGTGTGAGACATAAGATGGTGCGTGATGGTGAAAATGACCATGTGTTAACGTGCATCCATTGTGGACGAACATTTACAGTGCCAATTGGTCTGATCAGTCACATTCGCTACCGCCATGGGTTGTAGTTAATATGCCTTATTGAAGCACAATATAATAAACTATCGTCTGTCAAGACGGCAAGGTGCCAATGATGAATTATTTAATAAGCAGTGTTTTTCCCATTCAGTAGTTTTCCGTGGCGAAGTTCATACCATGGAAATCAACGCAAGGCGGTCGTCATCGAAATATTCAGCGGCTGATTAAAAACCCGATAGTTAAAGTAACCGTTTGAATACAAGGCCGAATGGCGAGAAGAGAACTGGTCACCTTATCTTATTATGCCTAGTATGAGTGAATGCCTAATATGTCAAACCTATGGCACTGTATGCCAATGGAGTTACCTCTATACACATTCTGTCATTATAAACCCCACCAGTGGCAGTAAGACGAATTGTGGTGCGCGCGTGTGTGTGCGCGCGTGCGTTTTTGTGTGCGTGTGTGTTGGAGGTTTTGAAATGATTATATCCACGGAAGTGATAACGCACTATTAGGGAAACACGTCTAAAAATACACAATGACATAATCCACATGACAGCATCAAACAGGCTAAGATGACTGCAACAATATCGAACGTCTGCGAACAGGCTGGTTGCATTCAATGCCGGCTCATGACAACAGCAGCATAAGATTGTCCGAGGAATTATCAACATGTATTGACTGAAGCGCCGGTCTCTCTGGCTGTGGGGTTACAACACTTTCTCTCTGTAATCCCGTTTATCACGCAGAGTCTCGCAGCGGAGCGAGAACTGAGGTGGTTCGACCCCCGCTCGTGACTTGCGGATACTGAGCCGGCCGCTCAGAAAGCAATGGCAAACTACTGAGCGTAATCTTGCCAAGAGATCAACAGACAGCTGAAAGATGCTGCTGTTGACAGCTAAGTCCTGTAAAAGGATACGCAAAACATTTTTTTATTGACTGAAGCGCCGGTCTCCGTGGCGATGGGGTTGAGGACGAGATTCGTAATGCCGCTTACCCGCGTTCGAAACACAGCGGTGATCGATTTGGCAGCAGACCAAATCGCGCTGGTTTTAACGTGATGGTATGGAAGCCGGTCGTTCAGAAATCAATGGCAAACTATTGAACGTAAATCTTGCCAAGGCATCAACAACGGCAGAATGCTGTTATGTCGGTTCCTAGATCAATCAATCAATCAATCAATCAACAACAGCAGTAAAATACTGGTGCTGACTGGAACTTCCTGTAAAGAATATGCAACTTTAAAAAAAAAAAAAATTGACTGAAGCGTAGAAAAGGGGTGATCCGTAACCAGTAAATAGATTTAAAGAATATTCTTCTTCTCTGTCCTATTCTTCTTACATTCCCAAATATCAGTATGAATCCTATCAATAGACAGTATTCTAGTCTGTATGGAAATGGTTCTTCACATGATCTTGGTGTCGGCCGCGTTCATTCTGGCCTGGATTTATAGGACTGTCCCGCAGTATTACAGACCAGTCCTTGAGTATTACAGGCCAGTCCTACGGTATTACAGGTCAGTCCTACAGTATTACAGGCCAGTCCTACAGTATTACAGGCCAGTCCTACAGTATTACATGTCAGTCCTACAGTATTACATGTCAGTCCTACAGTATTACAGGCCAGTCCTACAGTATTACAGGCCAGTCCTACAGTATTACATGTCAGTCCTAGAGTATTACATGTCAGTCCTACAGTATTACAGGCCAATCCTACAGTATTACAGGCCAGTCCTACAGTATTACAGGCCAGTCCTACAGTATTACAGGCCAGTCCTACAGTATTACAGGCCAGTCCTACAGTATTACATGCCAGTCCTACAGTATTACAGGCCAGTCCTACAGTATTACAGGCCAGTCCTACAGTATTACATGTCAGTCCTAGAGTATTACATGTCAGTCCTACAGTATTACAGGCCAATCCTACAGTATTACATGTCAGTCCTACAGTATTACATGTCAGTCCTACAGTATTACAGGCCAGTCCTACAGTATTACAGGCCAGTCCTACAGTATTACATGTCAGTCCTAGAGTATTACATGTCAGTCCTACAGTATTACAGGCCAATCCTACAGTATTACAGGCCAGTCCTACGGTATTACAGGCCAGTCCTACAGTATTACAGGCCAGTCCTACAGTATTACATGCCAGTCCTACAGTATTACAGGCCAGTCCTATAGTATTACAGGCCAGTCCTAGAGTATTACATGTCAGTCCTACAGTATTACATGCCAGTCCTACAGTATTACATGTCAGTCCTACAGTATTACAGGTCAGTCCTACAGTATTACAGGCCAGTCCTACAGTATTACATGTCAGTCCTACAGTATTACAGGCCAGTCCTACAGTATTACAGGTCAGTTCTACAGTATTACATGTCAGTCCTACAGTATTACAGGCCAGTCCTACAGTATTACATGTCAGTCCTACAGTATTACAGGCCAGTCCTACAGTATTACATGTCAGTCCTACAGTATTACAGGCCAGTCCTACAGTATTACAGGTCAGTTCTACAGTATTACATGTCAGTCCTACAGTATTACAGGCCAGTCCTACAGTATTACAGGTCAGTTCTACAGTATTACATGTCAGTCCTACAGTATTACAGGCCAGTCCTACAGTATGTGGTGAGCAGTAATTTTGTCTCTGTCACAAGAATATTTATCTGTAGTACAAATGCTTAACTTGCGGAAAACGTGATATCTGAGTCCATTGTGGCCAGTGCAAAGTGTGAATAAATTCTACTGAAACTATCTGGTAACCTTGCACATTAGAAAAGCATAATAAATTGTAATGAAGAGGCGAAGAATAACCAATTCTAGAAAACTTCAGTTTTGTGGTAAACTGAACATATTAAGGTCTACTAATTGCGACTGTGGTCTTCCTGGCCTAGGGGTTAAACGACTTTCTCCGTAATCTCGTTTATCCACATAGGGTAACGCAGCGCGCGAGAATTGGAAGCGGTTCTCGCCGCGTTAGTAGCTTACGGGATAAGTGAGCCGGCCGCTCAGAAAATAATGGCAAACTACTGAGCGTCGTCTTGCCAAGAAATCAACGACAGTGGTAAAATGCTGGTGTTAACAGCGATGTCCTGTAAAGGATACGCGGAAAAACAAATTGTGACTGAAGAACGGTACAGCGGAGAGACAACCCTATGTTTGTCTCACGGGTTAAGAAATAAAACTATGAGCAAATATTTGAATTACATGATGATGCATCATGTGTTTTCAAACTAACGCCCTAATGTCTATTAGTTGCAGCATACCACACATATTTGTATCAGTTATCTTTCTTCTTCTTCTTCTTCTTCTTCTTCCCTGTATCTGCCATTGCGGCATAGGCCTCCAGCCAAGCCGTCCTATCTTTAGCTATCTCCTGCAGCTCCCCCCCCCCCCATGTCCTCCCAATATTATTCACCTCGATCTGCAATTCTCTTAATCGTGTGTTTTTAGGTCTCCTCCTACTTTGTTTGCCCCGTTGGTTCCAGACAAAAGAATGTCTAGTTATACCGTCTAGGGCAGTGGTTCCCAAACCACGGCCCGCGGGCCACATGTGGCCCGCCAGCTGTCAGAAAGTAGCACATGAGGCCTCGAGCAATCATTTTCCGCAATGAGCGTTAAAAAAAAAAAAAAAAACAAGCAACGTTCCAGACTCACTGACACTAACCTTGCTGCGCTTATGACTTTGGGCACGGCATATTTGTGCAGAGACATTGATAAACCAATTGTAAATTAAATACGTTAATAGCGATTTCGAAACTAATTTAAAATTTAAGTTAAGAAAGGTAAGAATGATATTGCACGACTTTTATAAATTTATAACGTTGTGGCCCGCTTAACTACCGAAAATAGTAGATATGGCCCTCTGCTTGAAGAGCTTGGGAACTACTGGTCTAGGGGTTTTCTCAGTGTGTGTCCTATCCAGCGCCAGTTGTCTTTTCTTCATCTCTTGGTTCACTGGAATTTGTTTAGTTCTCTCAATGAGATCTACAATGGTGTTTCTGTCATACCATTTCATTTCAACAATCATGCGCAGGTACGAGTTAGTATCTTATAACATCAGATGGAAGATGAACAACAGAGATTAAGAGCAGAATAGGGCAAGCAAAGGATGCAGTTCAGAAAATGAAGAATATATTATGCAATAAATCACTATAATTGAATGTAAGAAAGAGAGTACTGATGTGCTATATAGAACCCGTTTTGCTGTATGGCTGTGAATCTTGGAATGTAAATGAACAAATTAGGAACAGATTGGAAGCAACAGAGATGTTGTTCCTGAGACGAATGTTGCGAATTCCTTGGACTGTCAAAGCAACTAACAACGAATGCCAGAAAGAGGCTAATGAAACTAGGACATTATATACAACGATAAGAAAGAGGCAAACAGCTTTTTTTCGGTCATGTGATGAGAAGAGAGGCTTTGGAGAACATCGTGACAACTGGAAAGATCGAGGGGAAGAGAGGCAGTGGCAAACCAAGAGAAATGATATTGGATGAATTGCGACGGTGGCATGGAGGAATATCAACGGCAGAATTGATCCAGAAAACCAAAGACCGAGATAGGTGGGTAGTCATGAACGCCTACGCCAGTCGGCATGTCACTTGGTGATGATGACCAGTTATTGAATGTTAATTATACTATCTGTTACGAAATGTGCATCTAATATTTTTAGAATGTTACCTCTTCCCAATCACCATCTAGCTCGCACCTGGGTGGATCACTCACCTCCTTACCTTATTAATTCTCTTAACTCATTAACTGTGTTGTGTCTCTTCATTTTCTCATCCTGTTGTGTCTTTTAACTGTTCACAACTGATAGGTCGCTTAACTCTTTTCCCTGGTGAATCTCTTAACTCTTTGCCCTGGTAGATCTCTTAACTCTGTGCCCTGGTAGATCTCTTAACTCTTTGCCCTGGTAGATCTCTTAACTCTTTGCCCTGGTAGATCTCTTAACTCTTTGACCTGGTAGATATCTTAACTCTTTGACCTGGTAGATCTCTTAACTCTTTGCCCTGGTAGATCTCTTACCTCTTTGCCAAGGTGAATCACTTAACTCTTCACCCGTATAGATCGCTTACCTCGTGGCCCTGATATATCTGTTAACTCTTCACACTGATGGTTTCTTTAGTTTGTTAACATGCTACATCGCTTAACTCATCGCATTAATGTGTCTCTTACATCGTACCCTGGTGTACCTTAACTTCAGTGTTAAATCTTGTGTATCTCTTAACTCTTCGCCCTGTTTTATCTCTTAATTCTTCATCTTTTAACTCTTCACCCAGCTAAAACTTAATCCCCTGCTCTTCATCCAACTAAATTCCTTAACTTTTCACCCTATCAAATATTTTACCCTATCAAATATTTTAACTTCTCACATTGCTTAATCTCTTACCTCTTCACACTGTTTAGTCTCTTCACTCTTCACACTGTTTAGTCTCTTCACTCTTCACACTGTTTAGTCTCTTACCTCTTCACACTGTTTAGTCTCTTAACTCTTCACGCTGTTTAGTCTCTTCACTCTTTACACTGTTTAGTCTCTTCACTCTTCACACTGTTTAATCTCTTCACTCTTTACACTGTTTAATCTCTTCACTCTTCACGATGTTTAATCTCTTCACTCTTCACACTGTTTAATCTCTTCACTCTTTATACTGTTTAATCTCTTCACTCTTCACACTGTTTAATCTCTTCACTCTTTATACTGTTTAGTCTCTTCACTCTTCACACTGTTTAGTCTCTTCACTCTTTACACTGTTTAATCTCTTCACTCTTTACACTGTTTAATCTCTTCACTCTTTACACTGTTTAGTCTCTTCACTCTTCACACTGTTTAGTCTCTTCACTCTTTACACTGTTTAATCTCTTCACTCTTTACACTGTTTAATCTCTTCACTCTTCACACTGTTTAATCTCTTCACTCTTTACACTGTTTAGTCTCTTCACTCTTTACACTGTTTAGTCTCTTCACTCTTCACACTGTTTAGTCTCTTCACTCTTTACACTGTTTAATCTCTTCACTCTTTACACTGTTTAATCTCTTCACTCTTCACACTGTTTAATCTCTTCACTCTTTACACTGTTTAGTCTCTTCACTCTTCACACTGTTTAGTCTCTTCACTCTTTACACTGTTTTCTTCTTCTTCTGCGATCATCCGGAGTTTTTTTTTCGGATGTGATTGCGTTGTGCCTGTTTACAGCAGAGCTGCGTTCTTGCGCCGTTAGGCCGACACATCCGACTTCTGCGGCTTTACACTGTTTAATCTCTTCACTCTTCACACTGTTTAGTCTCTTCACTCTTCACACGTTTAATCTCTTCACTCTTCACACTGTTTAATCTCTTCACTCTTTACACTGTTTAGTCTCTTCACTCTTCACACTGTGTAGTCTCTTCACTCTTTACACTGTTTAATCTCTTCACTCTTCACACTGTTTAGTCTCTTCACTCTTCACACTGTTTAATCTCTTCACTGTTTACACTGTTTAATCTCTTCAATCTTCACGCTGTTTAGTCTCTTCACTCTTCACACTGTTTAGTCTCTTACCTCTTCACGCTGTTTAGTCTCTTCACTCTTTACACTGTTTAATCTCTTCAATCTTCACACTGTTTAGTCTCTTCACTCTTCACACTGTTTAATCTCTTAACTCTTCACACTGTTAAATCGCTTGACTTTCTGTCTCTTCGCCCACACCCTGGCTGAGCTTCTTTAGTGATTAGAAATACCCAATACCCTTGTTATCTAGTGGTGTGTCTTTTTATGTAAAGATCCATCCAGCTACAGAGATAAGACAGGTCAAATCTATTGGACATGTACGCAGTCAAGAACAAACTTACGACAGTACGCTTAGTTTAGAGAGTTGTTAAAAACAATACCTTTCGTTGTAAGACACTCAACTTGTTACAACAGCAGAAAACAACAAGATAATGATCCCATGCCTAATGAAACGAAGGTTTGTTCTCTCGCTTTAAACTAGAGAGTAGTCCATAAACGTGCTACTATTTCTAATGTACTAGACTGAATTTTGCTTGTGCATTATATTCCTTATTTCTAGTGACCTTCTCCATCAGGCGAACCCACTCCGACTTCAGAGGTACTTGCAATTTTCGTCCCCAAGTCAAGGACGAGAAGTCAACATTTTAGTCCAACTGATTAGTGTAGGGGCTGAACCCGCTACCTCGGCATCAGCACACCGGATGTTTAAGAACGATTGCTCTTATCCATGCGGCCAAGCTGTCCTGCTACGAAGGTTCTCATATTAATTATAATATTACTGGACGCCACACGTAGCTTTACCTGTTACTGTTATTGTCACAGAGTCCAGGTAATCCCAAAATTTAGCAATTATTGCAGAAGACATTTCTGAATCCCACACACGCAAATAATGTATAGTTCCGCCAAAGAATAAGAGTACTTTGAACACATGTGTTGATATTCAAACTAGAAATCCAACCGCGCTGCTTGATTCCTTCAATTTGATACAACCAACTACGTAATGCCTCTAACTATTCAAATCTGAAATTCAATCGCACTGCTTGATTCCTTCCATATGACACATCGAACTACGCAATTTCTCCAACGTAAAGATATGTATGCCGTTGAAAATTGCACAAAGGAGTCAACTCTAGAACCTAAATACAGACGAATGAAAGGTGTCTTTCTGTCATGTCTGGAACTATTTATATTTCTGTGGTTAAGCTCAGGAAACACACTAGAACAGCATAATATAATATAATATATTTAGCACAGGGTTAGGTATTAGTCAGATACGACTGAGCTATTTTATAACAGTAAACGGTACTACCTGCTTTCTGTTAAAGATTAATATTGGGCGGCCCTCACCACACCCGACACCCTACATTGTGCCAACAGTTACGGGAGGAGGAGCGCAACTGGGAGGGTACACGACTTATCCTAGTGAGAGGAATGCAGCCTAAAGATAAATGTCATGGCAGGGTAGACCAGACGTTAAGCCTTGAACGGCATCTGGTCTAGGATTGAAGCTCCGGTAGGCGGACAGTTAGAGCACTGTTTTGCTCGTTCAGCAGATTCTGCAGCTTGTCTTGTTCCAGATGTATTGGTATTACCTTTTTTTTCTGGAACTAGGCAGTCCAAGAGAAGGGTCATGTTGCATGAGCAACACATGATCTTTACAATTTAGCCCAGGCTTTGTGGTATGGGGGGTTATAGCTCCAAACCTGATCTTACCGCCATGGGTTGTAGTTAGTACACCAATTTTTTTAAAGCACAATGTAACAAACTATCGTCTGTAAAAACGGCAAGGTACCAGCAACATCATTTTTAGCATGTAAATTCCTTTTAAATTAAATGGAACGCGAGAAGAAGTTAATTTTACATAAATAACTTTCTCATCAAGAGGCCGCGACAGCGTAGTGGCTAGACTCTCGTCTGCCATTTTGCTGGTCACGGGTCAATTAGAGTATTTTTTTAATGAGCTGAACTCCCACCCTGGTCAACTGTCTAAAATGGGTAGTTGGACATGTCTTGAGAAATAAAGGCGGTCGACGTGATACTTCTACATCGCCTGTCGATTGCAAATTAGTCTATAAAACTACAGGATCTAATATCATATGCCTTGCTAGAAACTTGTCTCGGATGTTAGTGGAAATGTGCAATTGCCCGTTGTATGTAATTAAAGTAAATGATCCTTCCCTACGCCTTGGGGCCTTTTGAAATCGATATGTGGTTTGCTGGCTCGTTATCTGAAGCAAAGAGTTCTTCGGGCCACTTTCAACTGTCATTCAATAGGTATGCGGCGCTAGCCAGAAACTTTTACAGACCAGTCGACACTCCATGAGTGATATGGCCAAAATCACTCTGGCCGTCTTTACATTCAAGAACTGGTTTTCTAGTGACTGCCACTTCCATCGTCGATGAACTGTATTTTTCGTGAAGGACTTTTGTGTTGGCATTCTGGCGGCGGCAGTATGCATAGTGAAACGCTTCGACATCTGTCCGCGGTTGTTTGTAGCGTGAACTGCATAATCGGAATAATGGCGGCCGGCTTTGTCGCAGAACTGACTGGATTGCCTTATGCAGTAATGTGTGCCTGCTGGTTTTCTAGTGACTGCCGCTTCCATCGACGATGAAGTGTATTTTTCGTGGAGGACTATTGTGTTGGCATTCTGGCGGCGGCATTATGCACAGTGTACCTGAGTGCGGGCTGTTGGTTTGTCGAGACTCATGTCTGTTCCACTTTTCACATTGGACAGTGAGGAGCATTTTGTGTGATATTCACTGGCACATGAACGGAGCATAATGGGGACGACTCGCTGCCGTGAAGTTGGAACCGCGAATAATGACTAATGACTTTCAAGAACAATTCCTGGTACCAAGTCTAGGCTGGGTCGACGTGGGAAGTCAATTTAAAAAGCAAATTCTCGCCTTCACGGGAATTAGAGCAGCTGAACATCAGACCGGTCGACGAGCGAGTGTGTGTGTGGCTGCACAACATAAATATAAGAACCAGTTTACCACACAAGCATTAGTTTTGTTGTTATGAAGATAACCATATGCATAACAACTCCGGCAGGAAAATTAAATACAAATGACAGAGGATAATAATGCATCTGTGCAGTCACCCAACAATTTCTAGCACTTATGAAATCAAATAAACAAACTGCAAACACTACACCAAACGGTGAAATTTGGTTGGCAGCTAGAAAACAAGTTGCGGTATATGTTTTGAAAAATTTAAGTGGAAGACAGGTGACAGTTGAGAAGCAGCAGCTATGGTAATTATGAAATTTATCCTACAAGGATATTGTAAACAGAACCAATTATCACTGAGATTATACACGCAGATGGTTCACACAAACACACACATACGTAAATGCAGAAAATTATGTTGGCAACAGCAAGCCTTTGCTGACTCCGTACCTTGTTGATCTTGTGATCATCTGGTTGCTAGGAAAGCCTGCTGGCGAGAGAAAGCTGAGGTTTACAAGATAAAGAAAATCTTTAGCCAGAACTACTGTAATTGAACATGAAAACATATATCTTGTACTACTCTTGTTTTGTGTGTCAATGTCGCTGAGTTGTCAACGTTTGGCGGGCAAGTAATTCTTTTGAAAGTGTAGATCCTCTAAAGCAGTTCCAGGGATCCATAGAATGCGTTAGTAATTGCTAGAAACGGTGTTGAATCGTGTCTGTGGCCTCTGAAAGTATGGCACACACAGTTTCCCACGTTGTTGTTTCTAAGCCGATCGTAGAGTGGGATGTATCTTTACTCTTGCAGGCAACCAGTTTCCTTGTAGTAATGCACTAGGATCTTACTGACTTGCCGCCTCTTGAAAAATAAACGACAATCAAATGATCAACGCAAATAGTTCTCAGAATGCAAACAACCATACTCCAAACTGTGGAGAATTTAAGCTGAGAACGCCAACCACTTTGACCTGGGCTTCGGCATTTATGCAGGCTTTTGTGTACACTCCACCAAAATAATACAGACACATTCATGATACGGAGTAGACCAGTGCCATCTTTAGTCACACTAAATTCATTTCCGTTGTGTACCAGAAGCCCATATTCATCGATCATTTGTCCAAATTCTAATCGAACAATTAACTGTTGATAGCTCTTTCGTTATAAAACAAGGAGAGATATAGAAACTTGTATCAAAAAAGGAAACTTTTGGGAAAAGTTGTAAATTCCTTTATAAAACAGATCATTCCATCGTATATACTCCAACAGTGTCTCTAAATACGTAAACAGGAGTGACGTCTTCACATCCCCATCAAGGCATGTCAAGGATCGTGGTCTTCGGTGCCTACTATTGATTATTCATATTATCATGCACACTGTTGATGTGAAGACGACATTACTTCCATTAACTCTTTAACTCTCCCATTTTCTGCTTGCTCTGTTGCAACACTCGACGAGGCAGTGAGGGATTGTTTCACACAGATGAGAACAATGTCGACACAAGATTAAGTTGTGAACTGATACCGCTTACATTGTTATTGACTGGCAGGCTTAATTCGAAACTGGACTACTAAACTATGACAATATAAAGGGATTTAAAGGCGACAAGGACGTCTTCACTGCACCGGGTGTGATCCTATTTTGATCGGTCATCTTCATCAGAGCAGCGCACCGATAGTGACGTACAGAGCACGAACTCCGTAGCTTCAGCGACGATCCCGGAAGTCTCCGAGAACACTGCACTCGTGAACCGAATGATCGAGTCCGGAAACGAACGGACGACCTTCGAAGCGCCATGCAGGCGGTTTGACTACTCCGCCGCGGAGACCACGAATTGGCGTCCGATTAAAGTTTCAAATTTCACAAGAACGCAGCAATTATTTAATTAGCTGGACAGGACGCCGCAGTCAACCCCAGCATTGTTTGGCTGTTTGTGAATTCTTGGCAAGTTTACGTTAAGTAGTTTGCCATTGCTTTCTGAACTACCGGCACTCATACCATTGTATGGAAACCAACGCAATGCGGTCTGCTTCCAAACTGCCCGCCGCTTTGTTTCGCCACAGAACAGCAATTACTTAATACCATTAAATATATTCATTTAACGATGCACGAACTTACGGATTTTGTTCATGATGGAGAACACACTACAAAAAATTATCCAGGCCGACGATCAGTTAGCACACACAACACATGCATTGCTTCAACCGCTGGATCAAGATCTGCAGGAACGAATATATCAACCGCAGGCCCACGATCAACAAAAGCGATTCTTTCAACCGCAGAACCACGATTTTATTTTATGCGATTCAACTGCAGAACCATGGTTTGCTGCAGAAAATTCTTTCTACAGTATCGCTGTGATTTGCCCTGGCCCAAATGGGAATAAAAACTGCATTTCAGTCAGCTACAAAAATAGCTGGATTCGTGTTGTTACGTGTTATAGCAATATCTCCAACGTTTATATACATTTGGGGTTTTTGGATCTGCGCGTTCCATTTTTTATTTATTTTTTTGCGTATCCTATTTACATGACAGTCAGTACCAGCATTTTTCAGCTGCTGTTGATGTCTTGGCAAGTTTTACGTTCTGTCGTTTGCTTTTGCTTTCTGAACAACCGGCTCACATTCTGAACAACCGGCTCACATACATATACGTAAGAAACCAACGCGACGCGATCCGCTGCCGAATCTCGTGCAGTTGTGTTTCGTACGTGGGTATACGGGATTACGAATAGCGTCCTTAACTCCTTCACCAGGGAGGCGTCCCATTTAGGTGAAACAAACATCTATGCTTGAGAGAAGTCGTTACTTTTAAGATCTAGCACACACATACAAGCGCGCAGGCGCGTATTGGGGACAATGTTTCCTCTAATCTGAATGGTCATTGGGACACACATTTTTTTTCGCGATGACGTTTGCGCTATAATGAAATGTCAATTAGATGACAATTCTAAATGCAACCAGCTCCCTAAGAATAATCTTTGTTCATAGTGCTCCTCGTGTGTGTGTGTGGGGGGGGGGGGGCAGTGAGTGGGCGACAGATAAAAAAAAACAATGTTTCAGAATGTGGAAGCTTCGGAGTGCGGAGATTAAAAGACTAGAAAAAGAGATCACGTAAACAGTGGATCTAAATATTAAATTAATGACATAAGCACTTCATTTACATAACATTATTTAAGGTATATTATTACATTACTGACGTCTGGTGGTAGAGTATATCGTGGACTGAGATAGTTGCTACGCTGTGCACAGGCTAAATTTTCATCGCCTTCGAGAGACAGAAAGCGTTACCCAGGATTATAATTTCTGTCTCTATATAGTCTATGTGTTATTCCATGAGTTTTTTCCATAACCTGTGCTGCATTAAAAAAAAAACAGAAGATGCAAAAATCAGTACTTGAGGCAGCCAGTACTACGGACACTACTAATTGAACCAGGCAGTAGGCATAAGGTCACTACACGGTGGATACCATCTTGCTTTGGAGTGTCCTGAGACGAGACAGCTGATCAACTAGCTAAGGTAGAAGCAACAGAAGAGCAACCTGCTTTCCCTGTCACATACCACCAAAATACAAGAATCATTAAGGTTATCAGACAGCCATGAACACCAGCATAAGATATTACCATTTATGAACATACTAGAACAGATCATTATTTAGAATAGAACACAATCGATTACGCAAGCACATATACAAACTTCAAGATTGACCAATCAGTCATTGTGGACATGTGGCGCAGGCAGCAGATCAAATACTTCAAGAGTGCCCCGAATACGCCATATCTAGGCGTTCCGAAATCAATGGCAAACTACTGAACTAAAATTGTCTTGTAAATCACAAACAGTCAACAAATACTGGGGTTGACTGCAACTTTCTGTAAAGGACATGCAACTGACTGATCACTGGCTCCGAGAACTGGGATGGAGTCTGTTGATGATTAACTAACTAACCCCGAGGCGGAGACATGACATGCCAGGCCTGATCCCAGCCAGTCCGCGTGTGATGTGCTGAATCATGCACCTGTTAAAAATTGTGTTGCGTATCCGTTACGGGACGTTGCAGTCAACACCAGCATTTTTCAGCTGCTGTTGATGTACTAGGCAAGTGTTACGTTCAGTAGTTTGCCATTGCTTATTGAACGACCAGCTCCCATTCCAGCACGTTATAACACCATGTGACACGGTTTGCTGCACAAATCGGTCGCAGCTGAGCTTCGAACGCCTGGTACCCGTCTCACGAACTGCGTTCGCAAGCCTTTAGCCACGGAGCCCCTGTTACATCCTACTTCAAATGCCTATCCACAGATGTGAAGTTTCAGTGCCGGTCTTGCACACGCCGCCGTTTTCTGAGTTTGACCGCTCTTCTTTTTCATTATAGCAGTTGGATGTTTGTTTTTTCAATCATGAAGATGATGTTTTTTTTTTAATTCAATGAAACTTGTATTGTCTCTATTTGTTGATACTGCCTGATCAATAAGATAAACACAAGCTTCCTTCCACACAAATACCAAGGCTTGTGTTTCCTCTTGCTTTACATTGATTATAGTGTGTGTTTGTGAGCGAGCGTACGCGCTTTAACATCTGACAGGACCATCCGTGTGTTACAGTCACCTTTGTGTAAAATTCTGAAGAAAGTGAACAAAGAAATCATACACTCATTATCACTAAATCAATGAGGATAAATGAGTTTCCTTCCTGTTCACATCTCAAACCGCCATCTTGTCCATAAACAGCTGTGGAGTGGTATTGTCTTACTTTCTCTCATCACCCAGAAGGCCGTTGACGGCGTCTTAACTTCATGTGTTCATGTCTATAGTTTCCTCTAGGATTTTTTCCTGTCCATTTCTGAGCACTGTATGTCCATTTCTGAGTAATATATATCTGTGTCTGAGTACTATATGTTCTGAGCACTATCTGCCCATTTCTGAGCACTATCTGTCTATTTCTGAGCATTATATGTCCATTTCTGAGCACCATCTGTCATTTCTGAGCATTATATGTCCATTTCTGAGTAATATATGTCCGTTTCTGAGTACTATATGTGCATTTCTGAGCACTATCTGCCCACTTCTGAGTACTATATGTCCATTTCTGAGTACTATGTCTCCGTTTCTGAGCACTACATGTCCATTTCTGAGTACTGTCTGTGCATTTATAAGCACTATCTGTTCATTTCTGTGTACTATCTGTCCATTTATAGCTACTATCTGCCAGTTTCTGAGTATTATGTATCCATTTGTGAGTACTGTACTATCTGTCCACTTCTTAGTACTATTTATCTGTTCATTTATGAGTTTTATTTACCCATTTCTGAACGTGTTTGTTCATTTTTGAGTACTTTATGTCCATTTCTAGGTACTACTTGTCCATTTCTGAGTACTATTTATCCATTTATGAGTACTATCTCTCCATTTATGAGTACTATTTATCCATTTCTGAGTACAATCTGTTCATTTCTGAGTACTATATGTCCATTTATGAGCACTATCTATTCATTTATGTGTACTATCTGTCCCTTTCTAGGTACTATCTGTGACGAAACGCCTAGGCAATATCAGAATGTATCTCTAAAACTCAAGAGGAATGGGAAGACAGAAAAAGAAAACTTTACCGCACTGCTCGGCGTTTACAATTCTATGACGTAAATTGCGCACGCATGGTCATCGCACAAAGCGAACAGTCTGGTTTCTACAAAGGTTGTAAAATCTCATTCGTGATCACCATATAGCAGAGGAAAGGGGCTGTAGAGGTGTAACATTCCTACTTCATAGAATGCTGAAACGTTCCCACCAGTTAATACGTTGTCGCGATAGAGTGAGTTCCCTTGAGCAAGATGGCGGGACATTTCTTCGTCCCGTAAAAATGGAACGTGTTTTTTCCGAAATGTGTATGGATTAAGTGCTTTTTCGTGGTGGAATGGAGTTCGGACCGTGCAACGGAGTTCGTGCACGCGCGTCCGGTCTTCTTTCGGCGTATCATCGGCGCCCGGTGGCGATAGTTAAGCCTAACATGACTGCCAGACGACCAGCTAGGACACAACGTGGTAAGAGGGCGGGCGCGCGCAGAAGGCGCTTAAAATGTGACAGATTGGGTATCGGAAATGTTCGAGTACTGTACTGGAACTGTGCATCACTTAGTCAACGCCGACCCATTCTTGAAAAACTACTCTACGGAAACGATATTGTAGTCTTGCAAGAAACACACCTCACCGACGGAACAGTCAATGTGGCGGGATTTCAGGGTTTCCTTAACAGGCGGCACCTCGGACAGGCCATTCTGGTCCGCGACAACATACTAGTGTCTGAGATCGATATGTCCGCCTGGAACAGCGATGCCCTGCAAGTGCAGGCATTAAGAATAATGACACCAGTGCAGCTTGTAATCGTTAACGTCTATGCGCGAAATGGGAAGGTCGACGTGCGACAATGGCAGAGTTTGTTCGATATGGATGAAAGGCATATCATCTACTGCGGGGACTTCAATGCCAGAGGCAGTCAATGGGGGAATTGCATCACCAATAGACAGGGAGAAGATTTGGAGGACGCCCTGGCATCTGCTGCCCTAATCTGTCTGAATGATGGGAAGGTCACTAGAATGGCCACTCGACCAGGCGACTCTGACAGCATCATTGACTTGGCTCTGGTGTCGCCCACCATCGCACCAAGGTGCCGGTGGGGCACACTGGGATACCACGATAGTGACCACTACCCTTGTGTCATCCTGATCAAGAAAGACGGAGCCATGAGTCAAAGAAACAAGACCAATGCCTTCCCGTACGACACCACTGGTCAAGACGCCATAAGCAAGATCAGAAGAAGGAAACTAACTTCCTCCCGTAGGAGACAAGAAAGATGGCTGCAGCCACCATGGTGGAATGGAGAGGTCGAGAAGGTGTGGCTGGGAAAGAGGCAGGCTGTCAAAGACTGGCAAAAGGCCAGAAAGGCTAACATGCCACAGGTTGAATTGGCGAACCTGAAGACTGAGGTCGTTAGGACGACGACTTTATTCAAATCCTGCGCCAAACAGGCCAAGGCCGACAAATGGGACGAGTTCTGCAGGAAGGTGTGCTCCGAGCAATCTCTTACGACATTCTGGCGCCTCCACAAGAGCATGAACGGTGCTGCACAACGTAGGGGTATTCCAGACTTTCAAGGCACAGACCTCGCATGGAAAAAGTCGGATGCGGATAAAGGTAAGGCCCTTCTTGCACGCTACATAGAACAGACTGACCAGAAAGACGAGCCCGCCAGACAGAGGACCACAACAACACTCTCTCAGTTGTGCGAGGGGGTCGGGACAGACGAAGAATGGACGATCACAGTTGACATATTGCGTGCGATGCTCAAGAAATCACCTAACACCGCCCCAGGCCCAGACGGCATCCGATATGGTGACCTAATGGTGATATCAGATGATGACATGGAAGAACTGGCCAGAGAATTCAACACCAGTATCCAGAGGGGTCAGGTATAAGAAGAATGGCTACACAGCTACCTGCTGCCGCTGCCAAAACCGAACAAAGACCACTCCAAGATAAGCGGCTACAGAATCATTACGATGCAGAATACTGTTGGCAAGCTACTGGAGAAAATTGTAGCACACAGACTTGCTTGGGACTTGGAACAGCTCGGCTGCTTCCCGCCCACACTTGGAGGATACAGACGCAACAAAGAGTCATGGCTGAATGCGGCGGTCTTTGCTCAAGATGTTTACGAAGGATTTCAGGTCAGAGAAGAGACATGTGCGGCCGCCATAGATTTAGAGGACGCATATAACAGAGTATCTTTCGAGCACTTGATGCAAACCCTCCTCAGACTGAAAGTGCACCCTCACCTTGTACGATGGATAGCTGCAGTTCTACTCCAAAGGAAGGTGGTGCTAAGATGCGGGAGTTGGTCTTCTGAGCCGATAACGATATGTCCAGGATTGCCGCAGGGTTCACCACTGTCACCAGTACTTTTCAACGTGTATACGGTGCCGATCACTGAACAACAGTTGGATGGGAGGGGTAGGACTCTATCATTCGTTGACGACATCCTCGTGTATCGACAGGGTCGAGATAGACAGGCGGTTGCCAACTATATGCAGGGCGAACTAGATCGAATTTCTTCATGGTGTGCTGATGCCGATGCCCTTGTCAACCCTGCAAAGGCAACGGTTACATGGTTCTCACTAAACAACCATATTGTGAAAACAGACCTGCCGGCAGTAAGAATGGATGGGAGCATTCTGAGTAGAACCCAGTCAATGACATATCTTGGCGTGAGGCTTGATCGTAGCCTGTCCTTCAGAGATCATGTCGATTATGTCATAACGAAGGCTCGAAAAGGTTTGGCAGCAATGAGAGTCATGGCGAGTGCCAATATCGAGCAAAGACTGCTATTACTTCT